>JAXCLQ010049412.1:2478-19335 GCA_035584115.1 Cedrela odorata | reverse complement strand
TGACTACATTTGTTCTATTCTGCAACATTGGTTTTATGATAGAAGGGAGGTAGTTACTACATCAAATGCTAACCTAATTGATGTGGTGCATACAATGATAGTCTATCCAATGTCCTGGTTTGAGTTTGAAATTAAAGATAGGGATAGTCACTCAGTCGTAGACTTGTGAGAAAAATAAGTAGTTGTCGAGTGTTTGATCTACAACAATTACAATGTACACATGAGCTAGCGACAACGAGATATACTTGAGGTAATTACAATATTTTTTGTTTGCATTATTACACAAACAATTCACTTGTAATGGTGTACACGAATTACATTTCCCCTGTTGGTGATGAGTGTGAGTGGGCGGTCTCAAATGAGGTACAATTCTAATTAAGCCACCGATAGGGTGTGTTTGTACCAGTAGATCTAGAAAACAATGAATGCTATCGGAGGGAGAAGATGTTGTTCAAAAGACATTCTCCTTGCAAGCAAGTTGGCCGTAATAAAAAGATATGTAATTTAATTGCTCCTCTTATTGATTAAATGTGATGTAACCGACACATGTATTCATAATTTTTTTTTTCATGTTGTTTGTGTGGATCTTTCTGTTCCATGCTATTAAAAGATTTTGATTTTGATTTTTTAAATGAGTATGAAAATTAATATTTAAATTATTGTTGTTTAATAATAATATGAAGAAAACTTGATAATATACAAAATAATATGGATCTTTTTGTTCAATGAATTTTAAAAATATTATTATTATTCCTTAAAAAATAGTATTGTATGATACATTGCACAAAGATGAAGCTCAAGTTTGCTAATTAAATTGTTTAATATAAGGGTGAGTGTTATATCAAATTGACTAATTAAATTATTTAATTAAATGATAATAAAAACAACACATAAACAATAAAAATACATAAATAATGAATTGACATTACATTAATATCACTACATCAAATAGCTAATCCACAAATTAATTGCTATTTTCCACCTAAAAAATGTGTCATGGTCGTGTATCAAGTCGGTCTGTTTAGTCCAAAATACTCAATATATTTACAGATAAACACACCACAATCACTGGTCCCCTATATTTGACGGGGTATCCCACCAAAGAGCCACTCGTATGTTAGAAGTTCAGTGGTGTTCTCTAAATCTGGCATTGTCTTGTACAACCCAACTTGTCGCATAATACAAGGTAGCTATGCGCACAGTGAAATCATCATAGTGTCGAAAGTGGACTCTGAGTTGCTTGTGACGACAAATCATAAACTGTGATATTGTTTGGCCAAATCTAATGTACATGCAATCCAATGGTTTGTGCACACTCTAGCGGGGATGTACTCCACATCGACCTTCGACCATGGTCTGTGAAACCCATTGTCCATCCCCAACATATAGTGCTTTTAGCTAACATTTGGGTACAATGTTCACATGTGATAGTACCATCTCCTCCACCCTGCAATGATATATATAGCGTTGACTGCAATGCAAACACGCAACACATCAGCTACGTAACAAAAAGTAATGTGAAATTTTGATTTTTTTTTGACAAAGTCTCCCTTGTAATACGAACATATCCTAAAGTTATATCATGTGAATAGACAACAATATACATTTCCAAAAATATTTATAATTCCACCCAAAGCTTAATCTCACAATTTCAAGTAGGGCCTCAGGCACCCTCAAACAACAATTTCAAACAAAAAAATTTCACTAATCAATTAAAATACTTTAGCACTATGTATAAGTGTGACAATATAATTGCCCATCATTGGGAGATCAAATTTGGACAGGACACTTGTAGGTGGGCGACCATGCTTAAGTACTTGTCAATGTGTTGTCATAAATTTATCATATAAATCAATTAGTTCATACACTTTTATGTTAGCTGAAAGCAAAAGGAACATAAAAATGAATCACTTACGAGATCATTCTAAAAGAGTTGATGAGGTAAAATTAAACATTTTAGGGTTTGTAGCATTAAATCATGAATTTAATCAATTTTCACAAAATTAATCAATAGTACGTGAAATTAAACTAACAATTAGCTTAGGGATAAAGAGAAACCTTAAAATTACAAGATCTCTAAGAAATCAAACCCCTTATGCCATTCATTGCCTTGGCCAAATTTTGTGTGAGAGAGAAATGAGAGCTTTTTCAATTAATTTTGATAATTCTTCAAAATTAAATTAAAATTGAAAATGGCCATACACACACACACACACACACACACACACACACACATATATATATATATATATTTCTCATTTACTAAAGTGCCATTATTCTTTAATTCAATAGTAAATATAAAATATCACTTAGGCCCTCATATTTTAAAAAATTATAAATTAACCAAAATTCTGTCAAACTTGTTTTGACCAAATTTATTTTAATTTTATTTATAATTCTAAATGTTGATGGAATATTGTAACTTACTTTAAGTCATATTCAAGTCATTAAACATAGCTCTTAGATTGTTAAACTATTTAACGAATAAACCGTATACTATTTTCGGCCTAATATCATCTCTGAAAGTGCTAGCTCTCTTGTATATAATATTTAATCTCTTTCATAGCAAGGAAGAACATAAGTTATTGGTTGTGACTTTTTGCGTTTACTGTGGAGTTAGCTGTGAACCAAAATCGATCATATCGAGTTCGTTTTAAACAATTTGGATGTTCAACGACTATGGTTAACGTTTAGCAACATAACATGCCATAGTCCTTAAGCCTCAATGAAGAAACTCTTCATTGAACCTTTTATGATTAATTATACATTCCTTGTGGATAATCTCCTTCAGTTCGTCTAATCCCAACTAAATTAGGGCTCACAGATGTTAAAACCCTAAATCTAGTCATATATGGATAATTAGTTAATACGTGCTAAACTTGTCACTACGAACTCTTCGTATGACATTTACGCTTTGTCCAAAGACTTTGTTTTTAGCCGTTTACTAATATCCATCTGGGAACTTGAATTTTAACATAGTCAACGAAACCTCAAAATCCTCTGTATCGAGTCAACGAATTCCATCTGTCAATCATTTGCATCTCAATATAAACAACATATGACCAAACCAGCTTATGTGTATAAGACATGATTAGTCTCACATTCATATACCATATGAATCATGTGCATCTATACCGATCAACAACTATGATATCTCAAGTTTAAGGAGTAGTTAATACACTAGTATAACTATATGATGAATTATTGACAACATACTTTTGTGTAATTAATAATTGCTTTGGTCACGTTTGAAAAACAGTTCTATAACTATTAATCTACACTAATGTCTTAATAACATGGCTATTATATCACCCGCACTAATATCATCTCATGATATTCACCGAAAACATTCAGTATACCTACTGTGCAACATCGATGTCCATTCGATATTGCATATGTAGGAAACTATTTAGATAATCTAATTATCTTGAACAATTCATATGCATATCCTATCATTAGTATGTATAGATAGAAGAAGTAGCATACACACATGAATTGAAACAATTTCTTTCATTAATAAATATATACCATACATATTACAATAGTAATTCAATACAATATGCCCAAAATCGACAATACAAATAGTTTTAGGGTATACAACACCAACACATTTAGCTAAGCATATACGTTGAAAATATCGCTAAGCGACTGAGGTGTGATCCATATCATTCTCATATCTTTAATAAGAGTCATAAGATTGAGGTTCGACCATTGTGGGTTGTACGTATGCATTACTCAGCTTGTTGGCCTCCCACGTTGCCTCTTAAGTGGATTAGCCCAAGGTGTTTAATTTGGATACCCCTTTTTGTACACCCTACCAAATCAACTTTGTACAACATTTGAGTCATTGTGGACAACATGTTCCCTCGTTTCAATTGGTGGATGCACGTTGACATTTGTCTCGTGATATTCCTTGTTAAATTCATGAAACCCAATTTACACTAGCAGAAGATGTTATTAAAACATTAGCTTAAAAGTAAAACAACAGATTTTAAATGATAAAATCAATTACCGAGGTGAGAAGTTAGTGTCGATTGGAACCCCACAACTATTACTATTTTTATGCTTGCATCAACTGAATTATCTGATTTATTTTGGAATTCACTTCACTTCACTTCGAATGCCACTCCAAGCTCTGTGATCTCATGAACTACATCGAAGTTAACATGTGAACTATGTATAGGATCTTATAGAGTTTTGGTCATATTGATCTTTGACCTCGAATGGCTGTGAAGACATATGGTGGCTTGGAAAGTTGTATGAAATGTGCGCTCTATATGACTGTTGTGATGTGTGTTGGGTCGACATATCATCACTCTCATCTACGTCGGGCAAACTGGAAAACAATGATAGGATTACAAATAAAATAAAATAAAATAAAATAATGTGTGGTTAATTTAATAGACAAAATGAGCACACTTAATAATTTACGATATTGTTATCATTGTCCACAAACATGTGCCATATTGCTGCCAGGTTTAGTATTTATTTCTCGAAAAACAAGTTCCCTCCATATTGACCTAACACAGGTAGGGAGAACATCATCAACTACTTGAAGTACACTTCAAACATCTCCTCAATCTTGGGCTCCAACATTTTATTCATTTTTGCTTCCACACAAAACATTAATGATTACATTACAGAAATGTGAACAATTTTTACTAAATATCAAGTTACTACACATATACATTTTTGTTTTCCAAAACTTTCTTGGTAAAGTTCGACAATTTAACATTAACCTTTGAGGAAGTTCAATGAAATATCTGCGGTAATGCATTGCCTTGACGCCAAGCGTATGCCATGCCCACATATTTAATGGTCTCGTACATCCAACACTGTTTAACAAAATTCACTCATAAAAAAGTGGTAATTTCTTAGGTATATATGAAATGCACCAACAAACCCAAACAATTCATAATTTGGCATGTACATCTTTCCATTTTCCTTTAGAATGACAATTTTTTCTTTATATTTTTTCTGCCTTTTCTACTATTACACTACTCAAACTCCTATATAAATACTGGTAAACTATGGATCCTTATGGATACATGTTAAATTGGTCTAGATCATCCACTATGTACAATAACTAGCTATTTGCACTTTAGCGAGACCTTTGTCTAACAATATTACTTAAGTAAGAAATTCAACGATAACTTGACTACATCAATGTCGTGTATCGCATTGAAATTCTAGTAGAATCACCCCATCGTTAACATATTTCTCCCTAAGTCGATGACTACCATACACCTCATCTGGATAATGACTAATGTTCAAGCCCATTAACAAAGCAAAGTTCCACTGGGAAAACCTAATGGTAGTGCCTCCCACTTGGAAATATAAGACATTATCATCATTGTTGGTGGTAACAACTTCATACAACATCCAATGTACAACGTTGCTTGAGAAATGATATAACCAATATTAAGAAAATGACTGAGGTAAGTTTTTCGAAGCAACGTCTTTAGCTGCGAAGTCAATTTTTCTTTAATTCTTCCTATCACCCATGTATAGAATAGCAGAGTCGGATAGCCTTGGAAGTAGTCATTTTTAGGAACCTTCAATATTTTTTTATGGCTTTGCCATTTTTTTCTATTCAAATGTATAACATCAAGTTATAAAAGGGGACCAAATTGCATAAATTTACAAGTTTGGTGATTTTTAAAATTATAAAATTTAACTATAACTTTCCAAATATGACAAATAGGTTCCAAAATTTCTCAAATCACGGCAAAAACATTACAACATCAACATCAACATAATAACGGACTAAATTGAATACATTTTAAAGTTTGCACATTTTATAAATTAACCCCAAAGTCTTAAAATTTACAAAAATTAAAAACTTTCATAGTTTCTCAAATCATGGCAAGAAAAATCAAATCATGACAAAATACATAATCCTATGGCATTGTATTAGATAACTAAATCATCATAATATAGGCTAAAATATATAAATTTTAAAGTTTGACATTATTTAAAAATACCCCAAAAATTTGCAAACACACACTCCTAGGAATACTTTCTGTCACCACAAGTGAGTTATTTTGCATTTCCTTCTACTATTGCATTTTCCTTCTCTACTTCCTACAACTTTTTGGAAAAATATTTTTGGCAACAATCTCCTCAAACACAAACAAAACCATATCAAAACCAAACAAAAATGTAAATCAACAACCCCAAAACATACAACGCTTATTCAAACAAAATCACATAATACTTCTTCAAACAAAATCTTATTTTTTTCAGCTACCCAACACCATCTTTTTTGGCAAAATTGCACAACAACAATAATAAAATATACATGCAACATAATAGGTTAAAACTAAACTCACCTAAATTAAGATATCAATGCCAAATATTCCCGATCTATAAGTTCCTCCCCTCACCAGAAATCACTTGAAAAATGAAGCAAAGAATGAGAGAGAAAATATGGGTTTGTTTTTTTATTTTGGCTATGGGGTTATTTTTTTCCAATTGTGTGTTTTTTATTTGTTTAGTGAATGAATTATGAAGGAGGTTAGTTTGGTAACATAAAAAACAAAAGTGGCTATTGTAGAAAATTTCCCTTAAATAAATCTTTAATTCCTTATAAAATGATTGAAATATCCTTAGATCAAGGGTGAAGATCAATTGGCTCAAGATCTAATGGTGATTAAAGTATCATGAGGCTTTTCAAATAAATGTAAAGAAAAAGATGGGGTTTGGTCTAAAAATAGTAAAGAGAGTGGTACCGAAAAGATGCAAACACAACAACACAACACAATCACGATCTTCCATGTTCCAATCAAGCGCCTTCACCTATTGATTGTCTTCATAACAACATCTTCAAGCTCAACAACAACAACGATAGTAGTTAAAAAGCACACAAAGATAACATAGAGCAAAATGAAGGGGATAATTGAGGCAACGTACAATGCAATAGTGCGGTTGTTGCTGTCTTCGCTGGAGTGTAATTTGTTACCGGACACTGTTATAAAGAGGCTCAGCCGCTTGCATTTAGACAACCGCCTTCGATTCGCTTATGCATCTTCCTCTCAGCTACAACTCCCTGACCTCTTCCAATTCGTTCATTGTATTCTCTGCTTAGTATATGTTTTAGTTTTAGTATATTCTCCTTATTTTGTGTTAAGGACATCTTTGGGAAAATAGTCTCCAGCTAGTGTTGTCACAACATACTTTGTATAGATTATTATGACAATTTTTACTATATATTTTCAAGTAGTACGGATAATAATATATTGTCAACGTGTTTATTAAATTTTGAACTTTTGGTTCAAAGTTTAAGACTTAAGGTATAGTTTATTAAGTTATTCTTTTATTACAAGATATATGTAGTGGTTGATTCAAATGCGATAGATATTTCTTGTGCTTTGATGCATTGATTTATTAATAAACTTGGAGATTTTCCATGTCGTTTTTATGTCTTGATGCCATTTTGTTGCACCTCTCTTTCAATACTGAGAGAGATGCCTATAGCCATCAAGAGAGGCAAACCAAAATCTGAGCATTATAAGCTCCCAACCTATTTCTTCTAGTTGGTTCTCGATAAAAATCTCACATACAGATATTAATTAATTGCTGATACTCATTCAAGAACTCACATCCCTTAATAGCAATAGTTATGCAAGTGTAATGTTTCATATATTATATTTATGATAAATATAACATTAAATATAATATGTTATGATAAATACAACATAATATATTATGTATTTATCGCGGAGGATACTATTAATTTATCATATATTTATCATAGATGATATTTTTGTTATAGGAAATTATAAACTTATCTTAGACTATTTTGTAATAACTAAACTCTCTTATAACTATAAAAGAGGTATTCTCCCTTTCATTGAAGATATAAAAAATATAACTAATTCTTGAGTATTCTCCCATATTTTCTAAATGGTATCATAACTTCTCACTAGGTAGTTAATAGAAGTTCCTTCTCCGGCCTATGTATATGTTGTCGTTGCTTTAGTGTCTTGTTCTAGTGTCCTAGAATCCTAGAGTTTGATATGTTTCACTCCCACAAACGCTCTCTATTGTCTGAGACTTTTTTGTCAATCAAACTAATCAAATATTGAACAATTGAAGCTTAAAACCTCATCTTCATTGTTTGATCTATCCACCGATGAAAAAATCAGGATTGAAAGCCACTGCAAAGGCTCCAACTTGCCATCCAAAGGTTCCAACTAGCTGCACATGCGCCACCATGCGTACCACGACGCTGCACGTGCCATCCACATGCCCTACACACCATTATGCACTTTCTTTTGTGCTCTACTTGGTTCAT
The DNA here is from genome assembly GCA_035584115.1 of Cedrela odorata. NCBI lineage: Eukaryota > Viridiplantae > Streptophyta > Magnoliopsida > Sapindales > Meliaceae > Cedrela > Cedrela odorata. Next base: position 11,039 of record JAXCLQ010049412.1, on the reverse strand, counting down.
TTTTGGCCTAATCTGCATATTCGGCCTAACCTAGTCTACGTGTCATTATAGACTTTGACTGTTGACAAAAAAAAAAAACATGTCCAACCATACTTTTAGTGCTAATGCCATTCGTCACATTGACGTCGTTCTTGGTGGGACCATCTACAATTAATGGTCACAAAATAACTATTTATCTTAAGGGAATCTCACAATGGCGTACAATCACCAATCCATCCAAGAAGCCAGTTCAAGCAAAATATGAAGAATTTTTTTTCTTTTCATCCTCGACTTATACTTAGAAAAGTACTCAGTGCAAAATACTATCGTGATTCATTAACACATCTACACCAACCATTTAACCATTACTTTATCGACTAGAGAGTGCTCATGAGGCTTGGACATTTTTGGACAAGCACTATAATGTAACCACGATACATCTCTTATATTTCAACTGGACACCAAATTGTATTTAGCTTTTTTAGGGTCTTGATTAGTTTGTTTCTGATTTTCACTCTAAAGTAACTAATCTTTGGGATTAGTTGAGTGTAGTAGGTCCACAGTTCTAGTGTGTTGATGATCAAGTCCAATTTACTGAGTATATTGATCACAAGTTTATGTAATTCATGATGAAACTTTTCCAAGAATTTGAGCTTGTTTGTGTTAGTCTTTTGTATTGCCAACCTCTTTTAGATGAGAACCAGTGCTCTACCGTGAAGATGTAGTCTACTAACATGGTCATGGTTGTTCCATCTCTAGGGAACTATTCTCCCTTTACAAGTAACTCTTCTACCACTACATAGTATGCAATTCACAATCCTCCTCCTCTAAGAATGTATGATGCAAGTATTATAAGAAGAAGAGCCATCTAGTTGATGAGTGTAGAAAAAATTTCAAGCTCGCAAAATAGCTTTATAGGCTTTGAACCCTGCTTCACATGCAATCATCGCTTTGTCCTCTGATTCATCTACCTTTGAGTTTTCTTCATGCATTGAAGCTCATTCTTAGTTTACTAGCCTATCAACTGCAGATCTTAAAGCCATATTTCATCGAGTCCTTGCTTATACCTCTACTGCCTTATCTGTCAATTTAGGTAAATCTAAAACTCCCTGGTATATTGATTCTGGCTGCTATAACCAAATGACTTCAGATCCATCAACCTTATCCAGTAAGTTCATTCCCTTTATGTTACCCTTTATTTATACTATTGATGGTCTTTTATATTTTTTAGTCATATTGGTTCTATTTCTACCCCTAATTTGTTAATTCCTAGTGCATATTTAGTTCATAAGTTGTCTCTCAATCTTCTTTCTGTAGGTCAATTTTGTAACTTTGGCCTTGAATTAAAATTTACTAACAAGGGTTGTGATATACATGATTCTCAAATAAGATAGGTAATAGAGATCGGCCATAGAGCTGGACGACTGTTTGCATTAGACTTTCTACAGCTCCCATCACAATTCTCTATTTCAATTGCACTTGCAACCACTCTTTCCACTATTTGTCATTCTTATTTCGGTCATGCCTCACTTCTTCATGTAAGACATCTTGCATCTAGTGGTATTTTAGATAATGTTTCTTTTTAGTCTTTTTATTGAACTTATTTTCATTTGGAAAAATAAACTGTCACATTCTTGATGTAGTATGTATTCTTCTTATCTTTGCTTCTCTTCTTAAATACTTTTAAGGTAAACTAGCTCTCACCGTTATTTACACAATCGATTAAGTTCTATAACCCACAATCCATAATAAAACACCATTTGATATTTGTTATAGGAATCCCTAGGAACGTACCAAACTAGATCCACGTTCTCGTCTTTGTTGCTTTTTAGGATATTTTATTGAACAAAAAGGCTATCGTTACTACGATCTTATCAGTTGTTGTCTTCATGTGTCTTGAGATGTTACTTTTTGAGAACACAAATTCTTCTCTAGTATCCCATCATTTTTCTCTCATACTTCAGAATCTTATCGTTGTTTTCATGTTTATTATTTCTTCACCTCTCTTTACGAGCCCCAAACTTATTAGGAGGTTAGTGTTGGCAGAAGATTATGTCACAAGACCTAGATGCCCTTTCTTCCACTCATACTTGGTATATGGTAGACTTGCTCGGGGGAAGAAAGCTGTTGGATACAAATGGATTTACAAGATTAAGCCTTAGGCAGATGAACTAGTTGAATGATAAAAGGCTTGACTTGTTGTAAAAGGGTTTCACTCAAGAGTATGGTATTGATTACTAGGAGACCTTTGCTCATGTTGCTCATTTCACCCAAGTTCTGTTTTATTATCTCTTAGCAAGGTTTCACCTTTAGTGACTATGATTCTGCTATCTTTATTCAGAAGACATCATTGGGTATTATTTTATTTCTTCTTTATGTTGATGACATGATCATTACAAGAGATGATGTTGCAAGCATTCGTTCTCTTCAGTAATTTTTGAGTTAGAATTTTGAGATGAAATATCTAGGTACACTGAGCTATTTTCTTAGATTTGATGTTACATTTTGTTTAGATGAGTAGTATATCTCTTAAGCCAAATATGCTTCGGATCTTCTCGTTAGAGTTGGTCTCACAAATAAGATTGCTACTAGTCCTCTTGAGCATAATGTCAAGCTTCTTGTTTCTGATGGTGAACCTTGACTAGATGTGACTCTTTACCGATAGCTGGTTGGCAATCTTATATATTTCACTGTCACTTGCCCTGACATTGCTTATGTTGTATAGCTTGTTAGTCAATTCATGAGTTCTCCTCGTTCTGTTCACTATGCTTATGTTCTTCGAATTCTTCGTTATGTTAAAGGAACCTTGTTTCATGGCTTTTACTTTTCTTCATCTATATCACTTAATTTATAGGCCTATGCTAATGCTGATTGGGCTGGTGATCCTATTGTTCATTATTCTACCACAGGCTATTATTCTCTCCTCAGATCATCTCTTATCTCTTGGAAGAGTAAGAAACAATCTATTATTGCTCGTTCGACCACCAAAGCTGAGTATCGTGATTTAGCTAACACTAATTCTGAGCTAATTTGGCTCTGATGGATATTTTTTTGATATGGGTGCTCCACAAAACACTGACATTTCTCTTTGTTATGAAATGAAAATGCCATTTGGATTACCCACAATGATAGTTTCATAAGCGCACCAAACATATATAGATTGATTGTCACTTTGTTCATCACCATCTTTGTTACGATGTTCTATAGTTACGATCTATCTCTTTTATTAACAAACTTGTTGATGTGCTCACCAAATCTCATCCTCTAGGCTGCTTACGTGATCTCATTTTCAAACTCCAACTGACTGTCTTCATGCCATCTTGAGTTTGAGGGCAAATGCTGCATATATTATATTTATGATATATTTATGATAAATACAACATAGGATATTATGTATTTATCTTAAAGTATTTTGTATTAATTAGAATTCTAAATTAGTCACTCTCTTATAACTATAAAAGGGATGTTCACCCTTTCATTGAACATATAGAAAATACAACTAATTCTTGAGTATTCTCCCATATTTTCTATATGCAACATGCATCAACTTTTGAAAGCAATTTATTTATGTATCATTCGAACATAAAGAAACATATTTAATTGTCTTTTGAGTTTAACCTTTTAGTGTTATTTGCTAATGATTTTTTTTTTTTTTGTAATGTGTAAACTAAAAGTAGCAAACATCTAGATAATTCATTATTCCTAATAGTTTTTCAACAAAAATGGAAGTGCTGCAATTATGTTATTTGATGTTTTTTGAGCTGAAATGTTTTATGTACGAATGAGTGCAGCTACTATTACTTCTTTGATACATCAAACATCTTAGAGGATGTTGAGATAGCAATGTTGGAGCTCTACTGTGTGAGGTCGCAGTTAAATGATAGTCACACTATGCTTGATGTTGGATGTGGTTGAGGGTTACTATCCTTATACATTGCTCAAAAGTATAGTAATTGCAAGATTACAGGGATTTGTAATTCCAAAAACGCAAAAAGCGTTTATTGAAGAGTAGTTTTTGTATGTTTTACTTATAAATAATATTCTATTTAGACAGCTGTAACGTTGATTAGGTGAAAGGATGACAATGAGGGTTTATGTCATTTAAACATGCAATTTTCATCAATTTTCTCAAAATTAACTTAAAATACATGGAATTAAACTAACAATTAGCTTAGGGATAAAGATATTAACCTTGAAAATATAAAGTCTCTAAGAAATTAAACCCAAATATTTCCTTCTTACCTTGGTCGAATTTCTAGAGCAAGAGAGAGATGAGAGTTTTTTGATATTTTTGATAATTATCAAAAATCATGCCAAAAATTGAAAATGGTCATATATATATATATATATATTCTCATTTACTAAAGTACCCTTAGTCTTTAGTTAAAGACAAATGAGTTCTAAAGCTTATCCAATAAGTTTCTCAATAGTAAATATAAAATATCACTTAGGCCTCTATATTTTTGAAAAATTATAAATTGACCCCAAATTCTGTCAAATTTGTTTTGACCAAATTTATTTTAATTCTATTTATAATTCAAAATATTGATGGAATATTGTAACTTACTTTAAGTTACATTCGGGTAATTAAATATAGCACAACAAACTACCACTTGCACTAAAGCCATTCGCTGTTGTATCTTATACCCATCTTCTCAAAATGCTAGTCAAGTTGCTTCAGGTTCATTGCTTTAGTGAGAAGGTTAGCTACATTATTTTCTGAAGATGTCTTTCTGATCAAAATCTCTTCAGCACCAATAAATTCTCTCAGAATGTTATATTTACGCTGAATATGTTTTGATTTATGGTGTGCCCTTGGTTCCATAGCTTGTACAATAGCACCTGTATTATCATATAATGCATTTATTGGATAAGCCATGCTAGGAACGACATCTAGTTTAGATACAAACTTGTGCATCCAAACTGTTTCTTTAGCTACTTTTGAAGCAACAACATATTCAGCTTTTGTAGTGGAATTTGCTGTAGTCGTCTGCTTGGAACTTTTCTAACTAACAACACCTCCTTTGACAAAAAGATGACATTAAACGTAGACTTTCTATCATCCACATCTGATTGAAAATCAGAATCTGAGTACCTATGAATACTTAACTCTTGAGATCTATATTCGGAATTAAATCCTTAGTTCTTCTTAAGTACTTAAGGATTGTTTTCACTGCTGACTAGTGTTTCTCCCTGGGATTTGGTTGATATCTGCTAGTAACACTTATTGCATAGGCTATATCAGATTTAGTACATAGCATAACGCACATTAAGCTACCAATAGCCAATGTATATGGGATGCTACGCATCCGTTGCTGCTCTTCATCAGTTTTCGGACCTATATCTTTAGAAAGATGAAGAACTTGATTAAAGGGTAAGAGACTTCTTTTAGAGTTTTCCATGTTGAATCTTTTTAACATCTTTTCAATGTACAACTTTTGGGATAATCCAATTATCTTCTTCAATTTATCTCTATAGATTTGAATCCCAAGAATATAAGTTACATCACCCAAATCTTTTATGGAGAAAGTTCTGGATAACCATAGTTTAACCTCTACCATCATGCATATATCATTACTCATCAACAATATGTCATTTACATATAGTATCAAGAATGTAATTGCATTATATTTTACCTATTGATATACACAGGGTTCATTCGGATTCTTAATGAAATCAAACAATTTAATTGTCTCATCAAACCGGATATTCCAACTCTTTGAAGCTTGCTTCCATCTATAAATGGATCGATGTAACTTGGATACTTTATGCGGTTTAGAAGAGGATATAAAACCTATTGGCTGTTACATAAACAGGTTTTCCTCAATGTAACCATTAAGAAATGCTGTTTTGATATTCATTTGTCAAATTTCATAATCATAGTATACAGCTATGACTAGTATTATCCTGATGGACTTTATCATAGTTATGGGTGGAAAAGTTTCCTCATAATTCAACCCTTGTTTCTGAGCATAACCTTTTGCAGCAAGCCATGCTTTAGAAGTCTTAACCTGTCCATTTTTACCAATCTTCTTCTTGAAGATCCATTTATTGTCGATAAGTACTATTCCCTCTGGTGGATCAACAAGTATCCAGACTTAGTTTAAATGCATGGAATCTATTTCAGATTTTATTGTCTCTAGCCATTTTCCTGAATCCTTATCTAGGATTGCCTTTTCATAAGTTTTCGGATCATTTCCATAATTCGTTTCTCCCACTAAGTAAGATTCGAAATCCTGCTCATTGAGAAATCCATATCTCTATAGGAGTCTTGAAACTTTAGAAGATTTACAAGTTGGAATTGGATTAACTAGGACAGAAGTCGGCTGATTGGACTCTCTAGTATCAGCATAGTCGGATCGAGGCTTAAAAGACTCTTTTTTTGACTCGATTTCTCTACCTGCACCTCCTTCTTCAAAAAACTCTTTCTCTAAGAAGTGTGCGTTCTTACTGATCAAAATTCTTTTATCAAATAGAAGTTAAAATTGATATCTTAAACTATTTTTAGAATATCCAATAAACCGACTTATCTTTGATTTGGAATCAAGTTTGTTAGATTTGACCAACTTAACATATAAAGGACAACCCCAGAATCTCATGTAATTAAGACTAGGTTTCTTACCACTTCATATCTCATATAGAGTCTTTTGGACTGATTTCGAAGGAACTTTGTTAATAATGTGCACAGCGGTTTGCAGAGTATATCCCCACAAATATAATGGTAAATTACTAAACCTAACCATTGATCGCACTATATCAAATTGGATACGATTCATTCTCTTTGATACGCCATTAAGCTAAGGTGTATAAGAAGAAGTCATCTGTGAGATAATTCCATTATCTTTTAAGAACTCTTGAAACTCAGTATTCAAATACTTGCCTTTACGATTCATAGAAACTAACATGTAGAGCCTCACTTTACGATTATTAACACGCCATTTATTAAAGGCTTTCTGTTTCTCCAAAGGAACATTCACCTCTAATGTCATAGGCATCTTTGCCTCTAAAACATAATCCAAGTTCTTAAACTCGAGAAGTATTCTTAAGTTTCTTAACCAGTCTTTTAAATTATGACCGGTAAGTATATTGTTGTCTAAAATCTTTTTAAACACATTTTCAGACGTCATTTTAATGATCACAGAGAGAAAACTGAAAAGATATAAGAAAACAGTTTATTAGTGTATTAAATTACAAATAATGAATTCAACTATTGAAAACATTATAAAATTATATTCTGATCACATCAGTTCCCATTATTTTATTTAAATCCTACACTCTTAAAATATGATTTAAACATTTTGTTGAATTTTAAAAAATTTGTGGGTAATCGAATTTTTATCTACAGTTAATTAACCTCACATAATAGAAATCTTGGTCAATTAAATCCAATAAGTAAAGAACTTTTCTTTTCTGTATCACATACAGGACTTGATTCATTCTTTTGTCCTAATTTCATATACCTCACATAATAGAAATCTTGGTATCATACACTAGTCATATTCAAACCACTGTACCTTCCCAAATAATATTTTTATCCCAATCTCATATAATAGAATCTTGGTCGAGATTCGAATATCACTGAGAACCAAAGAACCCAATTCAATTATACAAACCCTATACCCCTTGCATAATAGAAATTTTAGAGTAGGAAATTTATATAAAAGAATCATTAGTTATTTTACAATGGGAGGCAAATATATGATAATTTTTAAGGAGTTTTAATCAAGCACTCATATTATTCACATGTTATGTAAATATTCTCTCATCTTAGACAGTTTTCATAATACTATGATTTAGGATCAACCACTAACACCAGTAATCATTCATCTCATGAACAGTTACTATTCTTTATACATACATATATGTTTGTATATCATATATACATGTATACATACGCATAACATGTGTTATTATAGTATTTTAACCTTAATGTCTTTTTTCACCTTTACTTGTCATACAAGTTAATTTGCATTACTTGTCATACGAGCATGTAAATTACTATTTTGAATAATTTTACTATTTACATGAACAGTATACTATTCATGTGAACATTACACACTATTCACATGCTCAGTCGAAATTATTTGTTGAACAAAGAATTTCAATAGTTATTCTGTTTGAATTATCTGTCACACTAATAATCATTTTAATGATTGAAAAATAATTTATTAAAAATGATTTTGATAAATTGTCGAACAATTAATTGAATTGTTCAACACTTTAGTTTCTTGACCAATAATTGATCGGATTGCTTTGTTCAGTCTTGATTACTTGTTATACTAATAATCATGTTGCTTGTATCAATTGTTTAATTTGTCTAACAAATCAGACAACCTAATTTAGGCTAACTAAGGTTTTAATCCTAATAATGTCTCTAATGTTTCTTAAAATATTAAAATTATATTTTGGCAATTGGTAATAAAAAAATTATCTCATAATAACATAAATTAACCTAAGATTAATCACATTAACTATAGATCAATCATATTTTGCCAAAGAAATATTAGCATGCAAAATTGTTACAAATAATGCATTATAAGCAAATTAAATACATAATTATTATTTAAATATATATATATATA
>JAXCLQ010049401.1:0-19339 GCA_035584115.1 Cedrela odorata | reverse complement strand
ATTACTAGTTGATAAGTACTACCGAATTATATATTAATAATATGTTACATACAAATTAATAATATGTGTTAGGATTTTTTTAGATGAAATTTATCAATACTTTGTTATTACGTCTTAATTTTTTTTTTTTTGTAATTATTAGTAATTAATTGAATTATTAGCAATTTAAACTCTAGTTGAAGTAAAGTAAAGTTAGTTTGTTTATTAAATAGAATTGTTTATGAATTTGTACTAATTTGAATTTTTTTAACAACTTTTTTTTTGTTAATTTATGTATGAATTTATATTAATTTAAACTTTTACCTAAATAATTTTCTAGTAAATTAAATAAATATAAATTATTTTATAACCTTTTAGGTATGACTAAGATTGCATTGATTGGGGTTCATCACGGCAGATCATGGGTTACATTATCAGACGGTTATGAAATATACCGTGGTAGAAGAGTTTAACTTTTGACCATTTCGAAGAATATCAAGTTCCAACAGTTATTACACATGATATACTACTACACTGAAATAGATCAAGCGGTCTTTACTATCCACATTAAAACATGTTTTAAAGACACTGCAACCAAATTCATTATATATATGAATATCATAAATGACTCTAATGCAACTGCTTTTGTGAGCAGTATTGTGGTTATAGCTTTTAGACATCTTACTCCATTGTACGTCACTGTAAAAAGGATAGATGTTGATGATCACGGGGTATATTGTACTTTTCCTTTGTAGCCTGTTGATTCGAATGTGCATGCACAACCATTTGTTTCTTCTAAAAGGAGCAATCATTTCAAACAGAATTTTCATCGTTCACTGACTCGTGTTAATACTATAGAGCTTTCACCGAGACGTCATAAATATTTTGATACTCAGCCGTATATGGTGAGCGAATGCTAAAACATTCCAGTGAACACAATCAGAACCCTCGTTAGGAATTATTGTGATGAGGACAATAATGCGTCGTTCAAACTTGGGGCATAGATTGAATCAGAGAATCAAATCAACAGGATGTCATCCGAATATGTTAGGTCTGTCAATTTCTCGCAGTTTGCCGACAATTCTACCTTCCAATTCTTATTTGGTAGATGCGTTGTCTAGTTCTGCTTCTAAAGCCATAAGTGCTGGGCAGATTTTCAATTCAAAGAAAAAGTTAAGAGATACATTAGAAATAATAGTACTAAGGAACCATTTCCAGTTTAAGGTTACCAAGTCTACATCAGATCGGTTTGAGGTGAAATGTGTTATTGACTGGTGTAAATGACGTATTCGAGCAACTAACACAGATGCAAATGGTGAATATTGGTCTGTTAAAAGAATTAAAACATGTCACACCTATCGGAGTGACAAATTATAGCCGGGTCACTATCAAGCAAGCAGTCGATTTATCGGTGAATATGTAATGAACAAGTTTCAAGATCCAAGTAGGATTTACACTCCAAATAACATCCAAGATGACATACATCGAGAATTTGGAGTGATTGTGTCGTATTACTAGACATGGCTAGCCAGAGAAGAAGCACATGCATTGGTGTGTAGGGATCCATCCGAGTTATTTCAATTACTCCCTCGTTTTTGCCATATTTTAGAGCAAAGAAATCCAAGCACAGTAACGCACATATAAACCAATGATGATGACCATTTCATGTACTTCTTTATGGCACTTGGACCATGTATGTGTAGTTTTATTTCATCAATTCATCCGGTAATTGCCATTGATGGAATATTTTTAAAAGGTACATACTAAAAGACCATATTTGTAGCTATGGCACTTGACGGAAATAATTAGATTTATCCTATTGCATTTGGAGTAGAAGACTCTTAAAATGATACATCATGGAAGTGATTTTTAACAAAACTACGAGATACACTTGGACTAGTGGCCGATTTCGTGTTTGTATCAGACCGATATAACAGCATCCTTAAGGTTATACAAACAGTATTTCTGAAGTCATACCACAATTTCTGTTTCTATTATATTGAAGGAATTCTCAAATTAAAGTACAATCTAAAAGATTGTAAGAAAGGTGTTTTTCTTATGGGGTATTATATTGCTACAAAAGCATATGTGTTTAGTGAATCCGAAAAATACATGGACAAATTGAGGTCGATACACCTTAATGTTGCGGCCTACTTAGAAAATGATATTGGATTTCATAGGTGGGCCAAGTCTCATTTTCTAGTATGACATAATGATTACTAACATTGCAGAAAGTCTGAATGCATTGTTGAAAAATATGCGTACTCTTCCAATTATGGCTTAGCGGATTGGATGCGGTCAGTGTTATAGCATTGGTTTTACGAGAGGAAAGAAGAGGCTATAAAATTTGTGGAAGACACCCTCACTGAAGCGGTAGCAGATCAAATTAAAGAAGAGGATGATGCATCTCATATCCTTTCAGTATTTTTCATTTTTCGATTTGAGTTTGAAATCAAAGGCAGAGGAGAAGCTATTGTCGTCGATCTAAGCACAAGGACATGCCATTGTAGGCGATTTGAATTACGACAATTGCCTTGTGCCCATGCATTAATTGCTATCCAATATCTTAGAGGCCGATACGGTGACTATTGCTTAATGTACTACAAGAATGGCACATTCTTGATAGCATATATTGAGGAGATTTATCTAGTCAGAGACCAGAGTTTTTGGGATGTTCAGATTGAGATCCAACCTATTATTGTCAAACCACCTATTGGGCGCATACCAATAGGTCGACCTTGAAATCAACCCATCCGCAGGAGAGGAGGTCATCCTGAAAAGATATTCATAATGCAAACAAATAGGACATAGTCGTTCAATATGCAGAAATCCATTGTATCATAACCCGATTCAGTGATTATTTGTTATTCTGTAACTAGGTTCACATTTATTAGGTTGTATGTTGTTTTTATGTAATAGCAAATAATGTACTCTTTAAATTACAGAATTAACGAATTTGTGATGTAATGTTGGCTTTATATTTTAGTTTAATTTAGTTACGGAGTTGTATGTTAGCAAATGTTTTCATGATGACCTTTTATAAACTTTTCTATTTTGCTTAATTCTCTAAATAAATTAAAAATGCATGTGAAATATAATAACAAATTATAGTGTACATAAAAATATAAACACGGTATGTCAAAGTATGTGTCCCGTATATAAATCGAACGCTACCTTAATCCTAAAAAATTGACCATGGGTGGAATCAAAATCTCACAGTTGTCCTAACATAAAGTACTCTATGAACTTATAAATAAAAATCCCACAGTCAGTGCTCCCCTATCTCTAACGGGGGATACTTGTCACTTTCAAATGCACAAATGGCATACATGTATCACGCCACTTCAATCTTGCATCATACACCCCACATGAGTGCATCAAGCAAGGTAACAACTCGCGTAACGATTGCAATGCCTTATCTATCTCCTAATCAGAATGGCCTAGGGGTGCAGAATCGTAAACAGATATGAGTCGACTGCCCAAGTCAATAACATAAGCAACCCAATGGTCGTTACATACCAAAGCAGGAATGACGACAAAGTCCATGGCAGTCCATGCTCTTCTTATCTCATTTACGTCACCTTGAACAAATTCTTCTAACTTGAGTCCAGATGGAAAACTGCCGAACGCAATATGCTCATTACGCATTTCACCCCATGTGTACAATAATTTCACCTGCCCAATTAACATAAGACCAAATTAAATGTGAACTTAAAATAAACATCTATTTGTAACTGTCATACATACATATAACTGTGATGATGTCATGGTCCACCTCTGTGAAAGTAGATGAGGGAAAACCTGCTGCCGATACGCAAGCAAATACAAATACTTATCGATGTGCTATCAAAATGAAAATTATATAGTTATATTTAAAATACAATACATTAAAATACGTTAAAAACATTTTGGTCATTGCGCTATTAATGTCACCTAACGTGTCTCGTTGCCTGCCGTTGGGTCCTCAATCCACTTTAGATACTCAATATATCATGCATCTAGATATGGTATCAAAGGTTCAATACGCAAGTTCATTGGTGTAGAAACCCCCAAATTTGAGATAATTTAGTTTTATTCGATTTTACTATTAGATATGATTTAAGTGTATTCGATTATAAAATTAGTGAAGTAATCAAAAGTGTTAAGGTTCGAAGAAATTTTGTTTTAGCACATTCCCATAGTTAAATCGTTACTTAGGCATAAAATGTCATAGATACATAAATAGACTTAAGTACATAATTCTATTTCTTCTTTATTTTCAAGATAATTATAAATAATGTAAGGACTAGATTGAAAGGATTTTAAAACTTAAGGGGTTAAAAGGCAAAATTCACCATAAGTTGGGAAAAAAGTGAAAATAAAGAAAATGTGGGGCTACTATTAAATATTTATATCATTATATTTAGAGCCAAATACTATTACTAAATTAAGTCTAAGATTTATCTAAATGAAGTTCCATTTAATTAGTTTAATTCAAGTCCAAATTTTAAAAAAATGAGCCCAAATGATTAAATCCAAAATTAAGGCCCAATTTCTATGTTTTAGTCTAAATTTTTCTAAAGTATTTCACATGTGCTTAGCAAGTTAAAGAGACTATTGAGAGGAGGAAGGGTAGCTTACGGGATGACAAAGAGAAGGAAGAAAACAAAGGCAAGCCCAAATTCTATTTACAAAAAAAAAAAATCTAGCCCAAATAAAATTAATTTTAAAAAATAAAATTATTATTATTAGGCTTTATTTTCTACAATTCTCTAGGCCTTTCCACTCTTATTTAAACAAATGAAAAGAAGACAAAAATCAAACAAAGGGAGAAGCCAAAATCGTGCATCAAAAGGGAGAAAAGAGGACAACTCGTGAGTTAGAAAGGAAAGAAATGAAGCAAACAAGGTGAGCCAAGGGTGAAGGTGAAGGCCAAACAAACAAGAGGGGGAGAGAGAGAAGAAAAAGGAAGAGAGATAAGAGGTGACCGAACCATCTTTAGGGGAGAAAGGAGAAAGTAAGAGAGAAAGAGAGAAGGAAAGGAAAGGAAAGGAAGGTAGGTTAGTGCATGTGTGTGTGTGTGTGTGTATGTGTATTAGTTGATTTTATAATTTGTGGTTAATATTTAGGTAATGTTAAATTTTTTTTTTAAGCATGAATTAGAGATTTTGTTGTGTTTAACTGTGTTAAATATGTGTTATATATGTGTTGTGTGTGAAGGTTAATGAGAAGGTGAAATGGTGGTGATGGTCTAAGAGATACGTTTGTGTATGTGTGTGTGTGTGTGTGTGATTTTAGTTTTGGGAAAAAAAAAACAAAACATATATGGCAGAGCATGAACTAGTTTCTGGGGCCTTAGTTTAATGACATTAGTGTATGATAGATGTAAATTTAAAAGGTTATAAGTTATTGAAGTAGTGATAGAACATGAAAATGGTGTAAACATTGTAGGGGTGAAAACTGTCAACAGGGTTGTGTGTGTATAGTGTGGCGAAAATGCTTACGTAACTAGGTAAAACATGAGCAGTTGTTGTGTGCTCCTATATAGGTGGTTAGAGGATGGAAAACTGAAGAACTGAGGTGCAATAGGTCATAGAATTAGTGATTGGAAGTGTGTTAAAACATGGGATGAAATTCGGATAGATGCAGTAGCTAGAAATCTAAGCAAGGCTCGGAAAAATGAAATCTATAAGAGTTTCTGATATTGGATAAAGGTACCGTAAAATTCTACAAAAACTAAATATCTAAGAACACAACATATTCAAAATTCAGCTCATTTCGTGAAAAAATGAGATTGCAGTAAATTTTTGAAAATGGACGTCTTGCCAATACCTATATCCTGTTTTAGTGTGACACATGTCGAAAACTTGAAGTAACTTGGGTAATTGGAGTCAAAATCCAAATCTGTAAAGTGTGGTGTAAACTAGACTCATAATAGAGTATGTCATCAAAAATTTAAGTCAAAATATATTGCCAATTTCGAGCAGTGTTCATTTGTCACAAACATGGAGTGTGCTAGCTCATAAAATAAACCCATACACTAAATTTAAATTATATTCAATGGATATTTCAAGTATATTATTGTTAGTTAAGTGATAAGTTATGTATATTATATTTTTTTTATTAGATTAGACACATTGTATATAGAATCTAATGAAGAAATCATATAATTATCGATCAACGACCTAAGCATCTGACACCAACACTTTGAGTCGAGAATTTGAGAGTGTACAGGTGAGTAGATGGATTTTTTTTCAAAGATTTTAAAATAAATTGATTTAAATGTTAAATTGTTCTTAGCATATATGGAATTTAGTTGATTACATATTTACTTATTTTATGTAATTATGAAAGTTGAACGTATTTTGAGTATGAAAATTTATATATCACGAGTAAGGGTATATTTTAACAAATGTTGTTGATTTATTATGAAATGTTATTGGTGGATGAATTGACAGTATGATAAATTAATCTGTGTTGATATGATGAATGTTATATGCAAATTTTAAGAATGAGTTGATGTGTGATAATTGAATTTCTGGTTATGTGACTCATGGTTATGATGAATATGTTTTGTGGATTGTATGTATTGTGATTTATTTGGTGTAAATGCTCAGTGTGAACGCGTCTTTGCACGGATAGATTACATGACCTAAGAGGGATGGACTCTTGGATGAGCTTCCCTCTGTAATAAATCATTGAGGGATGGACTATTGGATGAGCTTCCTTCTATAATTAAACCTTGAGGGATAGACTATTGGATGAGCTTTCCTCTGAAAACAAAGCTTAAAGCGATGGACTGGAATGGGTAAGCTTCCCTTTGGGCTAAAATTTGTTTATATTGATTGTGTGTTTTATAATAAATTGTTTAAATTTCATATTTTTAAATTTGAAATTATTTTATCGTGTTGATTGGATTTGAAGAAATTTTTAAATTGGTATGACAAATCTATATTTATTTCATTAAATACTAGATTACCCTTACTCACATTTTATGATTTTAAATATCTATTATCCATCTATTCATTAAGTTGTACTTACTTTTTTTTTAATAAAAATATTTTTAGCTTAGACAAGCATCAAAGAGGTAGCAAGTCCACACCCCGAATGTAGTTTTGTTGAGTACAATTACAGGAGACTTATAGATACTTAATGTCTCCGCTGCTATATATTAAAATAAGGTTTTAGCAGGGATCCATAAACTATATATTGATACTGATTTGTATATAACGAATATATCATGGGTGTAGATGTTATAGTTTCAATATATGTATATATATATAAGGACATTGTATATGAGATGTTAAACTTTGGGATTATATATATATATATATATACATATATATATATTTGTATGAATGGAATATGAAGAAGCCTTACGCAATCGGGAGAATACAGGTGAGAAGTACATCTCGTGATTGTGCGGTAATTATTATATACCTATGTAGGTGAATTGAGGCGTGACAATTTTAGTAGTATCAGAGCAGGGTTTGAAGTGAATTGGGAGGTTATTTAATTTTGTTTATGTATTAGACTAATTTTGAGTTTTTGTTATTTAATTAAAATAATGTATTGTGTTGGAATAAGTTTAAATCTCGACAAAAATCAGATTAGTTTCGATTTAGGTAGGTCGAGTTTGCATGAAGAGATTGGGAGTGTTTACTGTCTTTGTTCTAAAATTATTTTAGTAAGATTTAATGTTGTTTCTATGTAGACTAAGAGAAGATGATATTTTGTTGGAATAGGGTTTAGTATAATAAGTGAGTTTATAGATCCCTTAGGTTGAGTCATAATTAAGTAAAAAAAAAAAATTACAATGTTTGTATAATGTATGTAACACCTCATTCTTATACTTTACTCAATCAATCATTATTACATAATGAAACATCATTTCATACAAAGAGTAGTATTATTAGAATATGATTCTTAAATGTCTATAAGTTCTAAATTCCTTACATGTACAAAGAATTATCTATATAACTACTTCTTAATCTTATAATTACTCTATTAATTACACATATAATAAAAAATTTTCATCTATGTCTAATTAACCTTGCACGCATCTTTTGTCACTTTTACGTACTATTTTCTTAAAAATAAAATTTTTAAAATAAATAGTGAGATATAATCTCAGTAAATAAACTATGTAAGTTTGCACATGTCGATGCAGTACATAATATACATACTTAAACAGATCAATACATTTTTAAACATTTCAATTACACATAAACAAATTCATAGTACCATCATTTTCAAAATGGCTCATTCAGTTAGTGTCACCTGCACTCACAGTGACTCAGATTCAGAATGTGATCACATATTCCGCTTAAAGTAGACATTTTTTCCATTTCAAACATAACAGAAGTGTGCATAGCTCGTTAAATAGAATTATAAATAACTCTCAAATCCCGTATTTAACACAAGACTCGGCTAAATCAGAATAAACATTAACTAACAACTAGAGTCATAAAATCATTTTCATTTATAAATATTCATACATCGACATCATTTTCAATAATCATTTCATGAATTTGATATCAGCATATAAAACATTCAAAATTCTCAGTTTTCAAATTATTTTCAAATACATGCTTAGATATCATATTATTTCAAAAGTAGTAAAATGCATGCATAACTTACTTACTATAATGGGAGGGTAACTATTCCCATTAACAATCCTTCCTTCTAACTAGATTCTTTTCCCGAATTCTCGTAGACTAATACTACAAATATATAAATCATGTCTTCTACTATTTAATTAATTAATATAAATATTTTAAATGCGATATTCATGAAATTACTATCTAAAATTTATTAGTTTTACCCATATCATTAAGTTTAATTAACTAAGATCATTTACCCGATTTTTAACAATGAATTTTCATTACTAACTTTTTCTAATTCACATTTTTAAGTATCCTAAATTTATACATTTTCATCCAAGCAAATAAATACGGTTTTGATCTTAAAAATACTATTCTTGCCGGATCTACTGTAGTAAAATACTACTGTTTATGTACGGATTTATTATAGTGAATACTGTTTATGCCAGATACTATAGCTATATTGTGGGTACTGTGCAAACTGTTACTGTTCAGATTAAGGTTACTGTAGCATATTCAAAAACACTGTAACACCTTTAAAATCACTATTCACTCGAGATTGAAACACTCTAATTTCTTCCAATTAACACTTAAATTAATGGCAAATTAACTTAATACTATATTTCCTACTCTAATTCAACACAATCTAACATTTCCTATATAAAATTAAGTAAAATTTTCACAGATAAATAGTAACTTTTATTTCAATTCATGCTTAAAATCGAAAATCAAGGTTTTAACATGTTATAAAGTTTACCGGTAGCTAGAATTTGAAAGAAACCACTCAAATTCAAAGTGAAATGGCTGTAAATTGTGAGAGAAAAGGAAACTAAGTTTGCTAAAGATGAAGAGGAATGAACACGGGTTGGGAAGAAAGAAATGCAAATTGTTATATTTTGATTTGTAAAATTTTAATTAGGCCCTTATTCATTTTAAAATTATACAAATAACTGAAAACTTTTAAAAAAATTATTTTAATCCTTTTAAAATTTCTAAAATAACATTCCAAATCTTTACAATTAAGTCTAAAATTAATCCAAACACTATTTCCTTCATCCAAAATTCACTTATAACCAACTTTATAAAACTAATTTTGGGCCTAAACAAATAACACTATTTTTGGCCCAAAATTCAATCATTTACCCAAAAATTCTAAATTACATGAAATTTAATTAAACAAAGAACATCAAATTATTCGATTAAATTTGCTAAATACTGCATATGTTACAGTTATAAATTTTTAAAATTGCGAATGTTACATTGTAGGTAGGACATATATAATGTTACCAAGAAGAGGACGTGGATGATCTCGTGCTACCAAGAATATGGAGGTAGTAGCCTCTCATACTTCACCTCTAACATAAACTGAAGCTGCCGCCATTCCTTCTGATGTTACAGCTGGGCCGAGTGCCCAAAATCCCCCGAACACCACCTTAGAAATGTTTCAACATCTTGTTAATCTTCTGAGTGCTAATGTAGTTCCACCCCATCCCACTCCTTCAGTTCCAGCTCGAACGACGGTAGAGCTATCAAAACTAATCAAAGAAGCAAGACAACTAGGGTGCAAAGCATTTTCTAAGGCAGTAGACGCCTTAGTGGCTAAGAATTAGATTCGAAGTATAGAAGAAAATTTTGAGGATATGGGAATTAATGATGTAACAAAACTAAAGGTGGCATTGTTATTGTTAGAAAAGGATACATGCATATGCTGAGATAACATCCGTAATAGGTCTACCTCAATATTAACTTGGTCTGATTTCTAACGGGAGTTTAATGAACAATATTACATCTATTTCCACAGAGATCAGAAGAGGCAGGAATACTTAATTTTGAAACAGGGTAGCAGAATAGTAACGGAGTACGAAAAAGAGTTAAGAGAGCTCTCTATATTTGTTCCTGAATTGATTAGTTTTGAAAAGTATGTATGTTCTAAATTTGAGGAAGGCCTAAACCTGAGTATTAGAGAGAGGATGATAGTTAGTGGAGCCTTAAGTTATAATGAACTGGTTTAATCAGCCTTGAGGGTAGAGAAATTAGTTAATGAGAGGAAAAAGTTTGGGGAAGAATTCAGAAAAGGAAAGGGGGTTAGTTTTCCTCCAAAATAATTATCTAAGAAGGGAAAGAGTTCGGGAATGGCTAGCACATCTTTAGAATCATTTGTTATCGGCCAAATTCCACCATAAAGTCAAACATCCAGAGGTCTAGGGTTAATAGGTAGCTCAGAAGTAAAAAGTCGGTTTACTTCATCAAAAGTAAGCCGACAATGTCCTCACTGCCAAAGTTATCATCTTGGACCATGAAGAAGACTGAGACGATATTTTCAATATGGTCAAACTGGTCATGTTCAAAAATTGTGTCCAAATAAATTACTTTATGAATTAGCATCTCTACCTCTACCTATCAAAATATTAGTTCAGAGGAATACAGGTATTAGTATTTTAGGGATTACCACTACATCTCATAAGGACAGAACCAGTAATAGTTTGAATGTACATAATGTTCAAAAACCACATACTAGGGCCTAGATTCTATTATTTGCTATGACTATAAATAAAACCCAAGCAAATCCCGACATGATCACAGGTATAATGATTGTATTTGATAAGCTGCTTATGTATTAAAAGATTGGGGCATATAATATAAATATTTTGTTATTAGTTTTACTAAATGAAGTTCCATTTAATTAGTTTAATTCAAGTCCAAATTTAATAAAAATGAGCCCAAATGATTAAATCCAAAATTAAGGCCCAATTTTTATGTTTTAGTCTAAATTTTTCTAAAGTATTTCACATGTGCTTAACAAGTTAAAGAGACTATTGAGAGGAGGAAGGGTAGCTTACGAGATGACAAAAAGAAGGAAGAAAACAAAGGCAAGCCTAAATTCTATTTACAAGAAAAAAAAATCTAGCCCAAATAAAATTAATTTTTAAAAAATAAAATTATTATTATTAGACTTTATTTTCTACAATTCTCTAGGCCTTTCCACTCTTATTTAAGCAAATGAAAAGAAGACAAAAATCAAACAAAGGGAGAAGCCAAAATCGTGCATCAAAAGGGAGAAAAGAGGACAACCCGTGAGCTAGAAAGGAAGGAAATGAAACAAACAAGGTGAACCAAGGGTGAAGGTGAAGGCCGAACAAGTAAGAAAGGGAGAGAGAGAAGAAAAAGGAAGAGAGATAGGAGGTGACCGAAC
Organism: Cedrela odorata; assembly: GCA_035584115.1. Taxonomy (NCBI): domain Eukaryota; kingdom Viridiplantae; phylum Streptophyta; class Magnoliopsida; order Sapindales; family Meliaceae; genus Cedrela; species Cedrela odorata. Next base: position 7,585 of record JAXCLQ010049401.1, on the reverse strand, counting down.
CAGCTTTAGGGGAGAAAGGAGAAGGTAAAAGAGAAAGAGAGAAGGAAAGGAAATGAAGGTAAGTTAGTGCATATGTGTGTATGTGTGTGTATTAGTTGATTTTATAATTTGTGGTTAATATTTAGGTAATGTTAAATTTTATTTTTTTAAAGCATGAATTAGAGATTTTGTTGTGTATAAATGTGGTAAATATGTGTTGTGTGGAAAGGTTAATTAGAAGGTGAAATGGTGATGATGGTCTTAGAGATACGTGTGTGTGTGTGTGTGTGTGTGTGTGATTTTAGTTTTGGCAAAAAAAATACTAAACTTATATAGCAGAGCATGAACTAGTTTTTGAGGCCTTAGTTTAATGACATTAGTGTATGATATATGTAAATTTAAAAGGTTATAAGGTATTAAGGTAGTAATAGAATATGAAAATGGTGTAAACATTGTAGGGGTGAAAACTGTCAACAGGGGTTGTGTGTGTGTAGTGTGGTAAAAATGCTTATGTAACTAGGCAAAACATGAGCGGTTATCATGTGCTTCTATATAGATGGTTAGAGGACAGAAAAATGAAGAACTCAGATGTGATAGGTCATAAAATTAGTGATTGGAAGTGTGTTAAAACATGGGATGAAATTCGGATAGATACAATCGTTGGAAATCAATTAGGGCTCAGAAAAATAAAATTTGGGAGAGTTTTTGATATTGGATTAAGGCTTTATAAAATTGTACAAAAACTAGACATCTAGAAGCACAACATATCTAAAATTCAACTCATTTCGTGAAGAAATGAGATCGCAATAAATTTTTGAAAATGGACGTCCTATCGATACCTATATCCTATTTTTGTGTGACACATGTCAAAAATTTGGCGTAACTTGAGTAATTGGAGTCGAAATCTAAATCCATAAAGTGTTGTGTAAATTAGACTCATAATAGAGTACGTCGCCAAAAATTTAGATCAAAACATATTGCCAATTTCAAGCGGTGTCCATTTGTCACAAACATAAAGTGTGCCGGCTCATAAAATAAATCCATACACTAAATTTAAATTATATTCAATGGATATTTCAAGTATATTATTGTTAGTTAAGTGATAAGTTATGTATATTATGTTTGTTTTATTTGATTAGACACACTGTATATAGAATCTAATGAAGAAATCAAATAATTATAGATCAATGACCTAAGTATCTGACACCAACACCTTGAGTCGAGAATTTGAGAGTGTACAAATGAGTAGATGGATATATTTTTCAAAGCTTTTAAAATAAATTAATGTAAATGTTAAATTGTTCTTAGCATATATGAAATTTAGTTGATTACATATTTACTTGTTTTATGTAATTATGAAATTTGAACGTATTTTGAGTATGGAAATTTATATATCATGAGTAAGGGTATATTTTAACAAATGTTGTTGATTTATTATGAAATGTGTTTGGTGGATGGATTGATAGTGTGATAAATTGATTTGTATTGATATGATGAATGTTAAATGCGAATTTTAAGAATGAGTTGATGTGTGATAATTGAATTTCTGGTTATGTGACTCATGGTTATGATAAATATATTTTGTGGACTATTTGTATTGTGATTTGTTTGGTGTAAGTGCTTAGTATGAATGCGTCCTTGCACGGATAGATTACTTGACCTAAGAGGGATAAACTATTGGATGATCTTCCCTCTATAATAAAACCTTGAAGGATGGACTATTGGATGTGCTTCCCTCTGTAATAAATCATTGAGGGATGGATTATTGGATGAGCTTCCCTCTGTAATAAAATCTTGAGAGATTTACTATTGAATGAGCTTTCCTTTGAAAACAAAGCTTAAAAAGATGGACTGTAATGGGTGAGCTTCCCTTTGGGCTAAAATTTGTTTATATTGATTATGTTTTTTTATAATAAATTATTTAAATTTCAGATTTTTAAATTTGAAATTGTTTTATCATGTTGATTGGATTTGAAGAAATGTTTAAATTGGTATGACAAATTTATATTTATTTCATTAAATATTGGATTACCCTTATTCACATTTTTTGATTTTAAATATCTATTATCCATCTATTCACTAAGTTGTACTCATGTTTTTTTTTAATAAAAATATTTTCAGCTTAGACAAGCATCGAAGAGGTCGTGAGTCTACATCCCGGATATAGTTTTGTCGAGTATAGTTACAAGAGACTTGTAGGTACTTAGTATCTTTGCTGCTATATATTAAAATAAGGTTTTAGTAAGGATCCATAAACTATATATTGATACTGATTTGTATACAACTAATGTATCATAGGTGTAAATGTTATAGTTTCAATATATGTATATATATATATATATATGGACATTGTATATGAGATGTTAAACTTTGGGATTATATATATATATATATATATATATTTGTCGACAGGGTTAGAGAATAACGAGTCGGCGAGGCTGGAGAATACCGAGTTGGTGGCGCTATTGAGTATTGGGGTTGCTCAGGCGAAAGCTACAACAATACCCCATCTGTATAATACAACAACTATGCTGGCGGGTAATACGTGGGCACACACGGAAACTTCGTCAACAGGGCAGCCTACATCAGTTTATTGAATATATCTCAAACACTAACATAATATATTAAACTATGAAATATCAAATAGAGGTATTTCAAAAGCCAAACCTAGGGTGCGGATGACGTAGCCGCATAAGCGGATTTACGTTTAAGTTTTGGCCTGGTAGCTTCTGTCCCTGAAAATAAATTACCTCCGTACTGATCTTGTGGCTCAGAGAGCTGAAACAACTCTGAGATATATGGATTATATATATCGGCTGTCTCCAGCTCCAGCGAAAGGAGTAAACAAATATGCTGAAATCACAGGGGAAAAAATAATGTTGGTTGATTTTCTATCATTTAAATTTATGACAAAATCTGGGTGCGAAAAATTTTACTTGAGACTGTAGCAGTAAGTGTTCACGTATGGCTTGTAGACTAATATGACGATTCCTCATTTACCATCGCAAAATCAGTGGGATATCGTTACTAACTTTTTTAACCAAACTACAATGCAAGTTAGGCACACACTTATTGGCAGCACCGAAGAGTACTGAGTCGGTAGGGCTGGAGAATACTGTATCGACGGGGACAAAGAATACTGAGTCGATAGGGCTAGAGAATACCGAGTCAGAGGTGTCAGAGAATAGTATGTAAACCGGGTTGGAGAATACCGAGTCGGCGGGGCCGGAGAATACCAAGTCAGTGGCGCTGTTGAGTACTAGGGTTGCTCAGGCAAAAGCTGCAACGATACCCTGTCTGTATAATACGGCTGCTATAGTGGCGGGTAATATGTGGGCACACACAAAAACTTTGTCTACGAGGTAGCCTGCATCAGTTTATTATATGTATCTCAAACACCAACATAATATATTAAACTATGAAATATCAAATGAAGCTATTTCAAAAGCCAAACCTAGGGTGTGGATGCTGTAGCCGCATAAGCAGATTTACGTTTAGGTTTTGGCCTGGTAGTTTTTGTCCTTGAAAATAAATTACCTCTGTACTAAACCTGTGGCTTAAAGAGCTGAAACAACTCTGAGATACGTGGATTACTCATATCGGCTGCCTCTAGCTCCAACGAAAGGAGTAAACAAATGTGCTAAAATCACAGGGGAAAAATAATGTTGGTTGATTGTCTGTCATTTAAATTTATGACAAAATCTAGGTGCAAAAAATTTTATCTGAGACTATAGCAGTAAGTGTTCACGTATGGCTTACAGACTAATATGACAATTCTTCATTTGCCAATGCAAAACGTGGGACGTCATTACTGACTTTTTTAACCAAACTAAGATGCAAGCTAGGCACACACTTATATATCCATACCTATATTGTAATTAATGACAAATAATATAAAAACCAACACATATACATGTGAATTGAAAAATATACTAAAACTATTACTGATAGTTACTTGAAATGCACTAGCCATTCTAGCAATATTGTACTTCCTTCTAAAACTCTTACCTAACTCAGCTAACCTTACAGCATCTTTCTTGTATGTGATGTATATCTGTGCGATAGCATGATGCAATTAGGCGAACGTGTATTAGAACATAACAGATCCCCACGAATACTGATTAAACTATAAAAAAAATTCTCTGTCATACCCAACACCCATAAATCAACCCAATTGCAGCCCTGCGACCAATCAAGAACCTCTCAAACATGTAGACAAGCGGCAACCGTATAGCATCCAAGTCGGGTATCATAACAAAATCAAACTGCTCGTAGACAGTCTCAATGCCATCAAAAGTAATAGACTGACAATTGTCAAAATACTCATGCAACAATCGTGAGCTCTTAGGAACATTCACAGCAGGGTAATCTCTAACACCTAAGCCAATAATCAACCTGAAATCTATGCATGAAAAATGGATTGACTGGCCCCCAACATAAAACCACATATCGTTGCTGCCTTCCATATTAACTTCGTACAACAACATGTAATAAATAAGAATAGGACAGTGGTGTAACCCTCGAGGGACAAGAACTGTCCAAAATAAGACTGTGTAAATAAATCAATCTACGCCTCTATTAATTTAAATCTAACATGCTCTATTACCTCAAATCGGGATAAACAGGTACCCTCCACATGAAAGTGCTCGGATATTGGAATCTTCAACTAATATTGTTCAGCCATTTATACCTAAATAATTTGTACTAACATGAAGTTAACAACCTAAATAAATTACTTTACAATTTTAAAAAATTAAATTATATGAAATACATTTATTTTTCTATCTAAATATAAATATGTACATATTTATACATACATACATACATACATACATACATACATACATACATACATACATACATACATATATATATATATTTACATACATATTTTAAATACATTCATATACACACACACACACAAATACATACATATATATATATATATATATAATATATATACTATCACGCCCCGATCCACCTATACGAGTACGTAACAACCGCCACACAACAGCGAGATATATATCATCTATTATCTCACGACTATGTAAGGCTTCCTACATTCCATCCATATAAATAATTAAAATCCCAATTTAATATTTTACATATAATATCCACATAAATATATACACATGTATAAACATATATTAAATCCCCAACATTTATACCTATAATATATCCATTATTCATAAATCAATTACAAAATATATTTTATGAATCCCAACTAAACTTTGTATACACCTATAACATCTGAGATCCTAAGTACCTACTACTTTTCTATAACAGTATTTTGTCAAATTTGATCTGGGGAGTGGACTCACGACCTCTGTGAACTTGTCTAATCTAAAAATATTTTAAGAAAATAAAAAAGTAAGTATAACGCAATGAATAGATGGATAGTATTAAATTTAAAAATCATAAAACAATATATAAGTAAGAGTATCAGTATTTTAACACAAGAAATACAAAATTTCATTATAAATTTAAAATCAATTCATCATAAATAACAACATGCTTAAAACTAATTTCATAAAAAATATCTGTGAATGTTTAAATAAAAATATTTGGGCTCGCCAGAAAACTATCCCTCAAGACATTCTCTGGTGTACATCCAGCTAACACCTCGAGACTCACTAATGAGTTTTTCTATATCAGTATATATAACAATTTTATTAGCCCTCTCATTAGCGTTGGCCTGGATAAGTAGATATGGTACCAAACATCAACTCATCCAACTGTAACCTCTCATTTGCCTCTTAACAGATGACAAAGGTAGAAATGGTAGCCTCTCCTTTGCCCCTTATCAAACGACAAAGGCGAAAATTGTAACCTCTCCTTTACCTCTTTCTCAGGTAAGGGCGGAATATATATAACTGCAGAATATGTAATCTCTCCTTTACCCCTTTCTTGGATAAAGACGGAAAAAATAATCTGTGCAAAGAAGCACCCAAATTGGGCATTTACATCAAAAATCTCAAATATAAAATCAGTATATCTCATTCATCATAAAAATCACATAACAACACAATTCAATTTATCACATATCAACCCATTTACAAAATATTTCATGAATAATCAAAACATTTTATAAAATATACCCTTACTCATAACATATTGATTTTATATTTGCAATACATCTAAATTTCACAAATTCAAACAAAATTAAACGTTTAAATCATTTTTAAAGTCTATAATTCTCAAAAAATAAATTAACATTTTAAATCATTTATTTTAAAGATTTGAAAAATGTATCCATCTACTCACCTATTAAGCGCTAAGTCGTTTGTTTCAAAGCGTTGGCGTCGATTGCTCAGTTTGTAAATCTATAATTAAATGGTCCATTGTTAGGCTTAATATAATATGCTTAATTAAATAAAACAAACGTAATATGCATTCTTATCACCTAACTAAACAATATTATAATTGAAATACTCATTGAATAAAATTAGAATTTAGACTAGAATTTTTCTTTATGCACTAAATATGCTCTTTGCTTACTACAAACGCGTGTTACTCACTATCAGCAATGTATTTTGACTTAAAATTTTGGTGACATACTTTATTATGAGTCTAGTTTACACCACATTTTACGAATTTGAATTTGAACTCCGATTACCTAAGTTACGCTAAGTTTTTGACATAAGACTCACTAAAATAGGGTATAGATATCGGCAGAACATCTATTTTCAAAAATTTACTGCAATCTCATTTCTTTGCAAAATGAGCTAATTTTCATATATGTTATACTTCTAGATGTCTAGTTTCTGTAGAATTTTATAGTGCCTTAATTCGATATTAGAAACACTCCGAGATTTCATTTTTTGCAATCCTGCTCGGTTTTCAACACTACACAGATCCGAATTTTTAATCCAATGTTTTAATACCATTCTAGTCACTAATTTCATGACCTATCTCACCTAAGTCCTTCAATTTTCCATCCTCTAAACACTTATATAGGGGCGTATGATGATCGCTCTCATTTTGCCTAATTTTGCAAGCGTTTTCGCTACACTGCGCAAGTACAAAATCTGCCAACAGTTTTCTTACTTACCATGCTATCACCATTTTTATGCCCTAAACCATTTTGATATTTTTTACCCTTTTAAATCTAAATTGGTCATACACTAATGTCATCAAATTAAGGCCCCAAATCAGTTTATGTCTTGCCATATATGAATCCTCACCATCACTCACCTTCCATACTCAAAATTTCATCATAATGCATGCCTTTATATCTTTTTCATGCCAATTCACCTTCTCATTTCTTAACACCATTTAGCCACCAAAATTTGCAATAATAAGCACATAATGTACTTAAATTTTCTTATTTTCCGGCACCCACACTCCACCATAACTTTACTAAATAAATACATATTTTCTAAAGCCACCAATTGTATACACAATGCATAACAACATTTCTACTTTTCATCCACCTCTTCCACATATTATAAACCATCAAATCTCCCTCACACACATATATAAATCATTTCATCACATTTTTTACATAATAATAACCATCAATTTGTGTATTAACATAAATTTAGCATCAATTAATCATTAAACAACAATAACTTCAACACAACTCATTATCCATCCATCCTACTTC
>JAXCLQ010049380.1:0-19344 GCA_035584115.1 Cedrela odorata | reverse complement strand
TAATATATTGTATATGATACATGTTATCATCATTATGCATAAATATATTATTGTTATTTAATTATGACATTAAAAAGTTAAAGTTAATTTGGCTAATTTTAATTGGCTCCTTAGTAATAGATGGATAATGTCATACTTTTGCATTAATGAATTGATATAAGATGGCTAATTTTGATTGGCCTTTTATCTAATATATATTTTTGTAATGATTATATTTTTAATTTGCTTATAATGCATTATTTGTAATAATTTTGCATGTTAATATTACTTTGGCAAAAATATGATTGGCCTATGATTAATGTGATTAATCTTAGGTTAATTTATATTATTATGAAATAATTCATTTATTAATAATTGTCAAAATTTAATTTTTAATGTTTTAGAAAACATTAGAAATATTATTAGGGTTAAAAAAAAACCCTAGTTAGCCTAAATTAGGTTGTTTAATTTGTTAGACAAATTAAACAATTGATATAAGTAACGAGATTACTAATATAACAAGTAATCTAGACTGAATAAAATAATTCGATCAATTGTTAGTCAAAAAATCCAAACTATTGAACAATTCGATTAATTGTTTGACAATTTATCGAAATCGTTTCTAATAAATTAATCTTCAACCATTAAAGTGATTATTCGTATAACGAATGATCCGAACATTATGAATGATGAAATTATTTATTTGATAAATAATTTCAACTGAGCACGTGAATAATATTATTGTTCACGTAGTTACTGTTTATGTGAATAATCGTATTGTTCATGTAAATAGTAAAATTATTCGGAATAGTATTTTGCATGCTTGTGTGACAAGTAGTACAAATTAATCAAGTATATTTTAATTGTATGACAAGTAAAGGTAAAAATTGACATTAAGAGTAAAATACTATAATAACACCGGTTATGCATATGTATACAAGTATATATGATATACAAACATTCATGAATATATAAAGAGTAGTAATTGTTCATGAGATGAATGATTACTGGTGTTAGTCCTTGGCCCTAAAAGATAGTTTTATGAAACTGTTTAATATTAGAGAATAGTCACATAAGATGTGAATAAAATGAATGCTTAATTAATAACTTCTAAAAATTATCATATCATGTTTATCTCTCATTGTAGGATAACTAATGATTCTTTTATATAAATTTTCTACTCCAAGATTTCTATTATGTGAAGGGTACAGAGTTTATGTAATTGAATTGGATTATTTGGTTTTCAATGATATTCGAATCTCGACCAAGATTCTATTATGTAAGGTTGGGATAAGAATATTATTTGGAAAGGTACAGTAGTTTGAATATGACTAGTGTAGGATACTAAGAATTCTATTATGTGCGATATTTGAAATTAGGGCAACAAAATGAATCGAATCTTGTATGTGATACAGAAAAGAAAAGTTTTTTATTCATTTGAATTTAATTAACCTTTATTCATTTGAATTTAATTAACCAAGATTTCTATTATGTGAGGTTAATTAATTATATATAAGAATTCAATTACCCACAAATTTTCTAAAATCCAACAAAATATTTAAATCTTATTTTAGGAGTATAGAATTTAAATAAGATAATGGGAGCTGATATGATCAGTTTAATTGTTAATAATATTTTCAATAATTGAATTCATTATCTGTAATTCAATGCACTAATAAACTGATTTCTTGTGTCTTTTCAGTTTTCTCTCTGTGATCATCAAAATGTCGTCTACAAATGTGTTTCAAAAGATGTTAAACAACAACATGCTTACTGGTCATAATTTAAAGGATTGGTTAAGAAACTTGATAATAGTTCTTGAGTTTGAAATTTGGGTTATGTTTTAGAGGCAAAGATACCTATGTTATTAGAGGTGGATGCTTCCTTGAAGAAGAAAGAAGCCTTTAATAAATGGTAGGTTGATAATCGTAGAGTGAGATTCTACACGTTAGTTTTCATGAATCGAGAGATACAGACCCAACATGAGAATATGTAATCATCGTATGAGATACTTAAATCCTTACAAGAATTGTATGGGAAAAATTCTCGTGTCATCGAGTATGAGCTATGCAATACCTTATTTAATATAAAGCTCAGGAAGGGAGTCCCATCTGATGATCATGTCATTAAGATGATTAACATCATTGGACAGTTAGACACATGGGACATAAGGATGCCTCATCATCTAAAGGTGAATTTGATCCAATCACTCTCGCTTAGTTTTAAAGGTTTTATTATAAACTATAACCTTAATAGAATTGAGCGTACTCTTCCTGATTTACACAATGAGCTTCAAGAATACTATAAACAAAATAATAAGGGTAAGAGACATGAGGATGTCCATATGGCCACTACCAGTAAGACTGGTAAACAGCCACAACACTCATCTCAAGGTCTAAAAGTTGGACTTAAGAAAAAGAAAACCAAGAAGGTTTTGCCTCCTAAATAGTCCAAAATCAAATCAAAGCCCAATGGAAAATGTTTTCACTGCGAGGTAGAAGGACATTAGAAGAGGAACTGTCCTCAATACCTTGACAGTCTCAAGAAGGCAAAGAAATGTATATATAACAGTAATATGATTGAATATGAATTAAGTGTTAATTCTAATATTCATTCATGGATTATTGATTTTGCTGCTACATCTCACTTCTGTGTGTCTTTGCAAGTGATGTAGAATAGTTCTACTCTCTCAGGCGATGAGATTGTTTTGCAAATGGCTAATGGAGCAACAGTTGTTGCGAAGGCCATTGGGATGTGCGAGTTGAGACTCGTGTCAGGACACATTTTGAAGTTTGATAGGGTTTTGTATTATGCTTCTGTTGTACAAAATATTATTTCTATATCTGTACTATGTAATAATAGTTATTCAGTACAATTTAATGGAAAAGAATGTACATTAGATTTTAGAAATGTATGTATTGGCAAAGCAATTAATACAAATGGTTTGTATGTCCTTCAGTTGAGTAATAGTCATTCAATTTCTTCCATTACTAAGCAATTAATACAAATGGTTTGTATATCCTTCAGTTGAGTAATAGTTATTTAATTTCTTCCATTACTAATAAAAGAAATAAAATTGAAACAAATCCTAAATATTTGTGGCATCATAGATTAGGCTATATTGGGGATAGGAGGCTTACTCAGCTCGGAGCAAGTGGGATATTGATCTCATTAGGTTTTGAACCCACTCCGACTTATGAGTCGTGTCTTCGAGAAAAAATAACCAAATTGTCCTTTAAGAATAAAAGTGAGAGGTTAAAAGAACTGTTAGATCTTGTACATACAAATGTATGTGGACCATTCAATACATTGGCCAGAGGAGGTTTTGAGTACTTCATTACCTTCACCAATGATATGTCACGTTATGTGTATGTGTATTTAATGAAATACAAATCTGAATCATTTGAAAAGTTCAAAGAATTTAAGAATGAAGTAGAAAACCAAATAGAAAAAAGTATTAAAGTTCTAAGATCAGATCGCAGAGACGAGTACTTGAGTACTGAGTTTCAAAAGTTCTTAAAAGATAATGGGATTATCTCGCAGTTAACTCCTCCTTATACACCTCAGTTTAATGGTGTGTCGGAGAGAAGGAATCGTACCTTATTAGATATGATACGATCGATGGTTAGTTTTACAGACTTACCATTGTATTTATAGAGATATGCTCTACAGATCACTGCGCACATTCTTAATAAAGTTCCTCCAAATCAGTCCAAAAGACCTCATATGAGATATGGAGTGGTAAGAAACTCAGTCTCAATTATATGAAAGTCTGGGGTTATTCTGCATATGTCAAGTTGATCAAATTTGATAAACTTGATTCTAAATCAGAGATGGGTCGATTTATAGGATATTCTAAAGATAGTTTAGACTATCAATTCTACTTTCCATTTGATCAAATTATTTCGATGAATAGGAATGCACACTTCTTAGAGAAAGAATTTATTGAAAAAGAAAGTGCGAGAAAAGAAATCGAGGGAAAAGAAGAGTCTTTTGAGCCTCGATCCGACCATGCTGATACTGAAGAGTCTAGTCAGCAGACTTCTGTCCCAGTTAATCCAATTCCAACTCATAAATCTTCTAGAGTTCCTAGATTCCTAGAGAGATCTTAATGTATCAATGAACAAGATTTTGAATCTTACTTAGTGGGAGCAACATATTATAGAGATGATCCAAAAACTTATGAAGAGGCAATCTTGGATAAAGATTCAGGAAGATGGTTAGAAGCAATGAAATCTGAAATGGATTCCATGCATATAAACCAAGTCTGGACACTTATTAATCCACCAGAGGAAATAGTTCTTATCGACAATAAAAGGATCTTCAAAAGAAATATTGGTAAAGATGGGCAAGTTAAGACTTATAAGGCAATGCTTGTCGCAAAAGGGTATACTCAGAAACAAGGGTTGGATTATGAGAAAAACCTTTTCTCCCATAGCTATGATAAAATTCATCAGGATCATGTTAGCCATAGTAGCATACTATGACTATAAGATTTGGCAAATGGATGTAAAGACCTCATTTCTCAATGGTTACATTGAGGAAAACCTGTTTATGAAACAACCTATCGGTTCTGTATCCTCTATTAAGCCCCATAAAGTATGCAAGTTGCATCAATCCATTTATGGATTGAAGCAAGCCTCAAGGAGTTAGAACATTTGATTTAATGGATAGTCAAATCATTTGCCTTCATCAAAAATCCGGATGAGTCTTGTGTATACAAGTGGGTTAAAGATCATGCAATCATGTTCCTGATACTATATATTGATGACACATTATTGATAGGTAATGACTTAAGCATGATGGCAGAGGTTAAACTCTGGTTATCCAGAACTTTCTCCATGAAAGATTTGGGTGATGCAACCTATATTCTTGCGATTCGAATCTATAGAGATAGATCTAAGAGGATAATTGGATTATCCCAAAACTTTGTTATCATTATCAGAGTCAACGGCATTGTTTGGGTTAGGATTCTACCAGCGACCGAAGAGGATTGAGGCAAAGTATTTAAGGCAGCGGAGGACATGGAAGTAGACGTAGATCTTGACATCATCTTCAGCGACGAAATTGGAGGAGTAAGGAGCTGTGATGTCTAACAGGCGAAGAATGACGTCATCAATGGAGGAGTCATTGAAGAAAGTAGCGTGGAAGATGATGTTCGAGCCAGAGGTGTCGTTGAAGGAGGTGGCGAAAGTGGTGTGTCGGAGTTTCTGGGAAGAGTGTGATACATGCCACCATTCACAGACCCTTGCAACCAATTTCCATATTTTTAGTTTATGAAAACATGATGGACTTAGTTTATATTAGTTAATTCATTTTATTTAATAAGTTCATGGTGTTGAAAATATATCAATAAAGTTAAAGGAGATAAAAAGCCTAAATCTTTCCTCTCGTTATCTTCTTCTTCTTTTTTATTAAATTCGAACGTATCAATGTTACCAAAGTGCAATTCCGACCATAAACACAATCAATAAAACAAATGTAAAATTCTGTGATGAGGTTAACTAAATTTTAGCACAACAGAGTCAAGGCTCCATCATGTTAATATTGTAGGTTCGAATTAAAATAAACATGCATGACTATCACATGCAAACACAGTAGAAGATATTTTAAAATTTTTAATGTTCATGTTTAATCAAACCCATAAATAATTATTATCGTATTAATTAAATTAAAATAAAATGATTATAAAGTTTTACCTCATCCCAAATATTATAATTCGGCTTTAAAATTCAATAGTAAGTATTATATAATTGATGCAGACTCCAGACATAGCTAACTTGTTAAAAAAAAAAAGACTCTATAGCTAAGCTTCTGATTGTTCTTGATAAGGATAAACTCATTTAAAAAATGAATGTTTTGTTTTGTTCTATACGTTGTTGCTTTACTAAAAGAAAGAAACTTTATTTTTATAAGTCATGACAATTTTATCATTTTAAATGTAAACTTAAGGATACAAATGTCCATGTACTTTGTTTTTTCTTAGAACACTTTTACATGTTTTATATACACTCCATAACATGACACAAACATAATGATGACATATGTTTTTTTGTTATTATCAAAGCTAATTACAATCCTCTTCCATTAAATATATATTTATTTATATTAATTCATTTACCATAAATAAATTAATAATAATAACATAAAAAATGAAAGTTAGGCTATAATGTGGACAGCTCAAATTTAATTACCATTTGGATCAAACCCAATTAACTAAATTAATGAGTTATCAATATAAAAATCATACTTTAATTATAATAAGATTTTAATTTGAATCAATTTAATTATCATTTTAATTCAATTTAATTATCATTTTAATTCTATAATTAAATATAAAATTGAACCATTTGATTTTTTTTCTGGAATTTTCATATTCAAAATATTTCAATAAATATTAAAAATATTAATTCCAAAATTAATATTCATATTATGATTTAAATTCAAATTTCTCAAGTTTAATCTAATTATATTATAATTACAAAATTGTCATTACTAGAATTTGTTAATCTAATTAATTAATCCATAATTAACTTGTAATCTTTAATTATTTATTTTCATAAAATAAATATCATTTGACTTAAAAAGTCTAGTCATGAAATTTATTCGCAAATACATCTGATGCTAGTCATATGTATTCCGAAAAATCCTTCTGTCGAAAATACAATATTCTCGGCACTTATCAACATTTTAATATTTTAACCCGTGTAAGTACGACTAGTAGGTTCAATATCAAGCCGGTAACATATCTCTTTTATTTAAACTCTTTTTAAATAGCTACGAGTCAAACTCTTTCGTTAATCGAGGTTGGCGTCTAACAACACTCCTCGACGGCCAAATGACACAAATGAAACGCATCCTCGTCAAACCTGTAAGTGATAATTATCGCATAACTTATTCCTTTTTCCATACGAATACTCCAAACCGGACCCAGTGATATGGATCATATTGTCAAACCATTATCAATCGTCCTTATGTGTCAAATAACAATCTCGTAGCTTATGGATAAAATTAGAATTTCATTTCTAAATTATTCATTATTGATACTTTAGCCAATGATTTACTGAGCTAGTATTTTATCGACGATACAAAGTATTCGCCTCTTTTTTCAAAGGTGGAGAATTCTATGTTGATCGTTCCAGACTTTGTGGGTACTTGATCATATTCGATCTCCTTTCTAACTGACTTATAATCAGTGTGTCCAGGGCTAAAATATGATGAGTTACCCGCAAATCATTATGATAATCTCAGGTCAAAGAATAATATTTGTTACGCAATTATTACCATGAGATTTACTAGTTAACAGAACAGCAGAGAAAACTCTTCATCAAGTAATTCTCAAGTGGCCAGTTTAGTAAACATATCATTATATGCACCTACACAACTGTCATAATGTCTAAATGTGAGTAAACTGATAAGATCAATCACTCTCTAACTTGTAAAGCTGATAAGACTGTGTACCCAAAATAGTTAATCCTATAACTAATTGTTTTACGACTGAGAACATGTAGGAAATATGTCGTTATGTCTTGACTTTCATTTATGTGATTATTATCGCAAATCAATACTATGACATATTTTCAAGGATATGTCATGTTCATAATATTAATTAAACATATAATGAAATAAATACATATATCACAAATATGTACATGACATAATACAACCATAAAGTATTACATAAGCATATATACACATAAAATATCGGAAGATTGGTTGTTAGGGCACCAAATCTCCAACAATCTCTTACTTGGCTTATAGTCAATTTGATATGTACCTAACACTTATCTATAAACTAGAATGTCGAACATCTTCAACCCAAGTGCTTTGGTGAGTGGGTTTGCTATATTTTCTTCTCCGTCTACTTTCTGAATAATGACATCTCCTTTGTCAACAATCTCTCGGATAAGATAGAATCGTTGCCATATGTTTTTGGATTTCTGGTGTGACTTAGGTTCTTTTACTTGAGCAATGGCACTAGTATTATCGCAAAAAAGCAAAACTGGATCATCAATAGTCGACATTACTCCAAGTTCAGTAATAAACTTTTTCATTCAAACAGCTTCTTTTGCAACTTCTGCAGATGTAATATATGCTTTTGTCACAAAATCGGCTATCGTGCTCTATTTGAAACTTTTCCAACTTACTGCACCACCATTTAAGGTAAATACATATCCTGAAATAGATCTGCTATCATCTCGATCAGATGCAAAACTTGTATCTATAAAACCCTCAAATTTGAGGTCATTAGCTCTATAAACCAGAAACTGTTTTCGAGTTCTTCTTAAATACTTGAGCATTTTACAGTACATTAATTGAATATCTATAACTTATTTTATAAATTAAACATTATATCAAGGTCAAAATTTCAGCAGCAAGTCTGCTTTACTGATTTTCTAGCCCTATGATTTTATCACCAACTTCATACATCATTAGCTCTTTGATTTTTCATTCTTACACATAAAGCATAACCTTATACATATAATATTTACTGCCATATGTATTCAATTTATGCATTTTGCCAATATTTTTTCACTATTAAATAACAAGTGCACACTTCTCATGCATAAATACACAATACAACCAATAAGCCACACATATTATAACACTCCAAATATACATGCGTTACTCACTGCCCCTAGTAAAATCACCATTTCGTTCCAGATTTTCAACATCTAAAACAAAGAATAATTACCTCATTTACCAATTCTATGCACATCACCGCTTATCTACAATTTCCATGCATTTTGTCATTTAATTTTACAGTACTCAATCCTCAAATACTGCTATATACATAACCAACACTGCCACATTATAAATCAATGCCATATATCCATATATATATATATATATATATATATACATTTTTGTTCATTGTACATCACATTTTTCCAATTCAATTTCAATTTTCTTATAATTCAAATACATAGCCACACAATACACCAATTCCACGTGAACCTGTTACAAATTCATCACTAATTTCTTAATCAAAATTTTCAAAATTTTGGAAGAGAAATTATTATTTATTTATTTATTTATTTTTATACCTCTTCTTCTATCTTTCTCCATGCTTCCTTTTTCTTTTTCTACCTCCCCTTACTCAGATTTCCTTTTTGCTCACTTTTCCCATTCGGCAAATATCTTCTTCTTGCATCTGAGTTTCTCTATCATTGGAAAAGAAGCTTACTTGAAAGAAAACTCCTCCATCTTTTTCCTTGTCGGATTTTTCTTCCTTTTCTAGCTCGAAACCCTCTTCTCCTTCTCTTTTCCATCCTTGCGTAGCCATTCCACTCTTTTTCACTTACGGTTTCTACGTTCCTCTCCAACCTTCTGGAGCTCTCTCTACCTTTCTAACACTTTTCTAAATGAAGAAGATAATCCTAAAATAAAGAAATTGGTTGTTTATATATTAGAGAAATTAGGTGGGTCATATAACTCCATTTCGGTTAAATTGCATTTTGATTCTTTTTCTCTCTTTCACATTTTTCTCCCTTGTTTCCCGTTGGTCTCTTCTCCTTTGTCTTTTGTTTTGTCTTTTAACTTTTAACTTTATTACTTTTCTAGAAAAGTAAAGATTATTTTACAAAATTATAGAATATTTTGGATTATTTCTAAATACACCATTGATCTTAAAATTGCCAAAATTTTCGGCTTGACTATTCACAAAATTTGGGCTTTCATTTTGCTCGTGGGTTTAGTTTAGTCTTGCTTTATTACCCACAAATCATGGCTATAAACACCCATTTTTTTTACTTATTTATCTTAATTTAACATATTGCCCCTTAAGTTTGAAAATCTTTCATTTTAGTCCACCCGTATTTAATAATATTTTAACATAAAAAATTTTCAGGCTATTGTAGTGGTTTTGATATCCATTTGTCATATCTCAAAATTATAATATGCAGTTATAGCAAGCATAATCCTGATGGATTTAAGCACGGCTACTGGCAAAAATATTTCGTCATAGTCAACACTTTACCTTTGGCGATAATCTTTAGCAACTAAACGGGTTTTATAAGTTTCTATATTCTCACTAGTACCGATCTTTTTCTTAAAGATCCATTTACAACCAATAGGTTTAATGCCCTCTAATAATTCAATCAAACTCTATACTTTATTGATCCACATAGACTCTACATCGGATTCCATAGCCTTTAAACCATTTATCAAAATCTCGACTTTGAATAGCCTCTTGAAATGTGGTGGGATTTTCATCATTATGAGATTTTTCCACTTCTTGTCCATCTTCCATTGTCATCCAATTGTAACGTTCAGATGGACAAATGATCCTTGAAGATCTTCTCAACGGCTATGGTTTAAAAGATTCAGGCTGCTCCTGAATAAGTGCAGGCTGTGAAGTTTCTTAAACCTCCTCAAGTTCTACCTTATTACCACTAAATCTTTATGTAAGGAATTCATTTTCTAAAAAGGTGTCATTTTTTGCCACAATAACTTTGTGATCAAAAGGTAGATAGAAGTAGTAACCCTTGGTTTCCTTAAGGTATCCTACAAACCTGCATTTATTAGACTTAGTTTCAAGCTTGTTTGATTGCAGTTTCTTAACATAAGCCAAACAACCCTATATCCTGATATGACTGAAGTTCGGCCTATGCCCATACCAAATTTCATAAAGTGTTGTTGAAACAGTCTTTGTGGAAACTAAGTTTAGTAGATATGCTGCCATCTCTATAATGTAACCCCAAAATAAGATAGGTAAATCTGTAAAACCGATCATAGATCTTTCCATATCCATTAGAGTTTTATTCTTCTTTTCAACAACATCATTGAGTTGTGGTGTGCCAAGAGGGGTCTACTATGAAAGAATACCATGTTCTTTCAAGTAGGCCAAGAACTTTGAGTCTAAATACTTACCACCTCGATCAGATTAAAGTATCTTAATACTATGACATGTCTGTTTCTCTACTTCACTGCAAAACCTTTTGAACATTTCAAAAGTTACAAATTTGTGTTTCATAAGATACACAAATTCATATATAGACATATCATCAGTGAAAGTAAGGAAATAAGAATACCTTCCTCGAGCTTCTATAGACATAGGGACAAACATCACTATGGACTAATCCAAACAACTCTAAGGCTCTTTCATCTTTTATTGTAAAAGGTGTTTTTGTCATTTTACCTAATAAACATGGTTCGCAAGTAGAATATGATTCATATTTATATTTCTCTAGGAATCCATCATTGTATAACTTGCGAATTCTGTTTTCAAATTTATGTCCAAGTCTACAATGCCATAGATAAGCATAATTAATTAACAGTATGAGTGTGAATACTTAAACTTAAAGAAATAGTATATAACAATGGTTTAACGTGTTTTAAAACATAAACCCCTTGTGACAAATGTCCAATGCAAATATATTTATTCTCATGAAATAAAAAATAACTATTGTCTTTAAATATAACCGAATATTTATCTCTATCTAAACAAGATACATAAATTATATTTCTGAGAATATTCAGTACAAAATACACATTTTTCAAATATATACTTTTGCCCATAGACAACAAAAGACCAACATTTCCAATAGCAAAAGGAGTCACACTTACACCATTCCCCACTTTGATACTATCTCACAAGGTTGCAACTGCCTACTGTCTTGAAGCACCTGCAAAGAATTGCAAATGTGTAAGCAACTACCAATATATAATATCCATAAGGATGAATCATAAATGGTAAGGGAAGTCTTTATCATATAAATACATTTCCCTTCACGTTGCTAGCGGATCATGGTAAGATATTCCTTGCAGTTCCTTTTTCAATGCATTTTTTTCTTGTAGTAGTGGCACTCATCAACAGTCTTATCCATTTTTTGCTTGCCTTTGGGTTTAGACACTCTACCTTTAGGACCGGTGGATTTCTTCTTCCTTTTGAAAAAAGGTTTCATCTTCTTCTTTAATGAAAAAGCAGCAGTAAGCAAGACTATACCTTTCTTCGAGAAGTTACTCTTCGCTGTCTTAAGCATGTTAAGCAGTTGAGGAGGAGTAACATCCAACCTATTCATACGATAGTTCACAATGAACTGTGAAAAAGTGTCAGGCAACGATTGCAATATCAAATCTTATTGTATCTATGAATGAAGATGAATCCCATATTTTTCCAGATGTTCGATCGTGTTAATCATCCGGATCACATAGGAAATTACAGGAGTACCATGTGTCATGGTGGCTTGAAAAAGACCTTTACCCAAATTATACATGGCAAGCCTAATCTATGCACCATACATCTGGCGAAGATGTGCAAGAATGGCAACTAGATCCATATTCTCATGTTGCCTCTGTAACTCACTACTCATAAAAGCTAACATGATACATTGTACTTCATTGCTATTAGTGACCCATTTTTTATGTAACTCAATAGTAACAATATTTGCATCATCAAATGAAACAAAATGAGTGCGCTCATCAATCAAATAAATGCGTTTTTCATGTTTTATGACTATCCTTAAATTCCGATACCATTAATCAAAATTCATATTTATGAGTTTGCAACTGTCTAAAATAGTATGAAGTGATAATGTAGCCATAATGTTATAACATTCAAAATATAGCAATGAAATTTTATATATACTCATGTAATTAAATATATAAGTAAGGTTTTTAATAAATATATTTTACCCTCCCACTATTTTACCAAATTACTGTACCTTAAAAGTAATTTGAGAAAATTCTACAAGATTTTCTTAGTGGGTTTAAGATTCAAATATTATTTATGAGTCTCCTATAAGGCAGAGCGATCCTTATAAATAATAAAAGGTAAGAAACTATTTTTCT
The DNA here is from genome assembly GCA_035584115.1 of Cedrela odorata. Lineage (NCBI taxonomy): Eukaryota > Viridiplantae > Streptophyta > Magnoliopsida > Sapindales > Meliaceae > Cedrela > Cedrela odorata. Next base: position 6,573 of record JAXCLQ010049380.1, on the reverse strand, counting down.
AATTACATTCTTTAATGCAATTCCTAACTAATTTGGCATCCACAACACTAAAGTCCCCTGAAAGACAAAGAGGTTCTATATGTTATGTCTAGTCGAACCACCATTACCGAATGTACAATTATCTTTTCATGACCACTCAACAAAAGGCTGACTCTAAACCATAAAAAGGTAATTGTTTTATTGGCATTTAAATGCTCTAGGTGATCTAGTTAACATCTTGGGCACAAGAGTCTCCTAGAAAGTAGGACGGTCCTCAAGACTTACGATTAAAGGTGGACCAACCTAGATAGTAGAAAGCCTTTAACTTATATTCAATATAACCATCTTTAGACTTAATATTTTAATTAAGTTTATTGTCATTGTTAATCTTATTAATAATTAGGTGACAATTATTAATCATATTAATAACTAATCATTTGTTATTAATCTTATTAACAATTTAGGTCATATTAACTATGATATAAGGGATTTGAAATAGGAACGTTGGATTCTTATTAAGCATGCATATTATAATTATCATATAAATATTATAAATGCAAAATTAAATGAATGGCGTGGACCTTAACCTAATGTGATGTGTCTAGAGCCATAAGGTACATCACTAGTCAAATCCTAGTAGTAGCACAAATGTAGGTATTATCTCACATACTTAGCACTTTCGGATTATTATACCATTCATCAAGTGTTGTGTTAATCAACAACCTCTTCTGCTTCAGCTTCAATTGTAAAATTTTACAATAATTTTAAATTACATAAAATATCGTTATTCTAACCTATATCTATTTTTAGTACATTCAATTATCATATAAGAAACCTTGGAAATAAATTTCCGGAGGGAGTACAAAATATAAACTAAAAAAAAGAAATACAAATCAAATTTAAATAGTGAGGTGAGGCAAGCAGCCCCATTTAATAACATAATTACATAAATGAATAATAACAATTTATACATTCATTCATATAAATATAAAATGGTCTATAAGGTCCATGTCCATCCCATGCTAACTACCATACATCCATCTATTTATTCAAAATAAATAAATATTTTAAATTAAATTAAAAATAGTAATTTTAATTTTGTTGTTTCACATTGATTAATTAAACATTTTAATTATCACGTGTTATGCTAAATAATTAATATTCATATAAAAATTATTATAACATATCATTTATCATATAAAATTCATGTCTTAATTTTCTGAGAATCCGATTTAATTTATTTCAAATTAATTAAGCATTTTCACAAAACACTTAGTTAACACATAAATTTTATTTTTATGTTTAAAACATTTTTAAAATTAATTCTGGACACATGAACAGATTCATCATAAAATATACAATATTTTATTTTTCAGCAAAAATCAACATCGAAGACACGGTGGCGTACGTGCCACACGCGCCGGCAAGTGGCACAAAAGTGCCAAACTGTTTTTGGCGCATGAAGGCGCGTGACACATTTGATTTAGCTTATTTTTGTACCGTTGAAATCAGACGGCAAAGAACAATGTCAAGGTAAGGAGTGTGTCCTATTCTGAGCTATATTGAAATTTTTCAGCAATCATAGATAGTGGTCTAGTCATTAGTCCCGTAGACATCCTAGAAAACAGATCTTGCAATTTTTATAACATTTACAATGGTGCAATCAAATCAGCCAAGGTTCTATTTGTATACCAAATAAACAATAAAACATGCGATTTTTATGGTAACACGATTGGCTCTAATACCATTTATAAGTTCAAATTAAAATGGACATGCATGACATGTTCTATGACAAGCAAACACAATAGAATACATTTTAAAAATTTTCATGCATGTTCATGTTTAATTAAACCCATAAATGATTATTACCATGTTAATTAAATAAAAACAAGATGGCTATAGAGTTTTATCTCATCTCGGAAATTGTAATCTAGCTTTAGAATCCAACAGCTAGTACTGTATAACTGGTGTGGACTCCAGGCATATAGATGAGCTAACTTATTAGAAGGAAAGACTCCATGGCTAAGCTTCTATTTGTTCTTGGCAAGGATAAACCAATTTCAAAAATGAATGTTTTTCTTTGTTCTGTACGTTGCTTTACTAAAAGAAAGAAAATTTTCTTTTATAAGTCATGGCAATTTTGTCATTTCAAATGTAAACTTAAGAACACAAATATCTATTTACTTTGCTTTTGCTTGGAACACTTTTGCATGCCCTATATCCACTCTATAACATGACACAAACATCATGATTACATATGTTTTTGTTACTACCCAAGTATGCAAAACTAATTACACTTTTCCTGCATTAAATATATATTTATTTATATTAATTCATTTACCATAAATAAATTATTAATAATAATAACATAAAAAATGTAAGTTAAGCTATAATGTGAACAGCCCAAATTTAATTATCTTTTGGGTCAAACCCAATTAATTAATTTAATGAGTTATCTATATAAAAATCATATTTCAATTATAATAAGATTTTAATTTGAATCAATTTAATTATCATTTTAATTTTATAATTAAATATGAAATTGAACCATTTAATTTTTTTTTTAGAATTTTCATATTCAAAATATTTCAATAAATATTAAAAATATAAATTCCAAAATTAATATTCATAATATAATTCAAATTAAATTTCTCAAGTTTAATCTAATTAAACTATAATTATAAAATTGTCATTACTAGAATTTGTTAATCTAATTAACTAATCCATAATTAACTTATAATCTTTGATTATTTATTTTCATAAAATAAATATTATTTGACTTCAAAAGTCCAGCTATGAAATTTATTTCCGAATACATCCGATGCTAGTCAAATGTATTCCAAAAAATCATTCTGTAGAAAATACAATATTCTTGACACTCATCAATATTTTAATACTTTAACCGTGTGAGTATGACCAGTAGATTCGATGTTAAGCCAGTAATAGATTCCTTTTATTTAGAACCATTTCTAAATAATTACGAATCAAACTCTTCCGTTAATTGAGATTGGCGTTTAGCAACACTCATCGACGGCCAAATGATATAAACATAATACATCATCGTCAAACTTGTAAGTGACAACTATCACGTAACTTATTCTTTTTCTAGTACTAATACTCCAGATTGGACCCAATGGTTTGAATCATACTGTTAAATCACTTTTAATCCGTCCTTATGTATCAGATAACAATCACATTGCTTATGGATAAAGTTAGAATCTCATTTCTAAATTATTCATTATTGATACTTTGGCCAAAGAATTACTAAGTTAGTATATTATCGACGACATAAAGTATTCACCTCATTTTCCGAAGGTAAAGAATTCTATGTTGATTGTTCACAGACTTTGCTGATACTTAATCATATCCGATCTCTTTTCTAACCGGTTTATAACCAGTGCGTCCAGGGCCAAAATATGATGAGTTGTCCGCAAGTCATTATGACGATCTCAGGTTAAAGAATAATATTTGTTACGCAATTATAACTATGAGATTTACTTGTTAACAGCAGAGAAAACTCTTCATCAAGTAATTCTTAGGTGGTCAGTTCAATGAACATATCACTATATACACCCACACAACTGTTATAATGTCTAAACATAAGTGACTGATAAAATCAGTCACCCTCTAACTTGTAAAAGTGATAAGACTATGTATCGGTCTACCCGAAATAGTTAATCCCATAACTTATTGTTCTACGACCGAGAATATTTAGGAAATATGTCTTGACTTTCATTTATAAGATCGTTATTGCAAGTCAAGACTATGACATATTTTCAAGGGTATATCATGTTTGTAATATTAATTAAACATATGATGAAATAAATACACATATCATAAATATGTACATCACATAGTACAACCATAAAGTATTACAGAAGCATATATACATATAAAATGTCAGAAGATTGGCTGTTAAGACACCAAATCTCTAATAAATATTGCCTTACAAACTCTGTTAATTGAGCTTCAAGCTCTATGAGCCTTCTAGAGCCCATTTATTGGCCACCCAGAAATTAACCCATTTACCATTGAAGAATCCTCACATTCACCAAAAACTGTTGATTATAACACCAACAATGACCACCATCATCCACACCTCAAATTGTCATTCCCAAAGTTCAGCTCTGAGGACCCAACTGGTTGGGTCTACAAAGCATGAAAATATTTGATTCAAAAGTATTGCATCCGACCAACAAGTTTTAGCATCCTTTCATTTAGAAGGCATCACCCTACAATGTCATCGATGGTGGACAAAATTTCGATGACCATTTACATGGGTTGAGTTTACCAAAGTTGTCTTTCTCTATTTTAGTCCAAATGATTATGAAGACCCATTGGAAGCTTTAACTCGGCTTAGATAAACTTCCATCTATATCAACTTACTAGGATGCTTTCAAAAAGATTTCCCACTAAGTTGACGGCGTGCTTGAAAATTTTCTTATTGGTTGTTTTATTGCAGGACTTCAAGATGACATTATGAGAAAATTAAACAACCCAACGACTTGGTGGGTATGATAAAAGTCGCTTTACTAATCAAGGAACGAAATCAATTACAAAAAAAAAAAAAAAAAAACTAGCCAACCATCTTGCTCCCCACCAACTTCAGTGGCACCAAAGACGAACCTAATCTAATAGTGCTGGAAATTTATATGAAGAGTTGAAACACGTATGTATACGCTTTTCTTAAATCTTTATTTACCTCCTCTCAATTGAGATTACATATGAAATTCACAGGCAAATCACTTCCAAGATATGACAAGCCTTGAGTGAATTTATTACTAAGCAACAATGAAAATTCAAAGAGAATTTTAAAGAATACAATATAATATTTTTAGGAAGAAGAAAAAATTGAATTGGATTAATAATTTTGAGTTTCTATATACACAATTCATAGAAACATGACAACTATTAACATACATCTTTTAAGATTTAAACCTCTATTTTGAAAAATTATCTTAAACCTCTATTTTGAAAAATTGTATTCGTGGCATCATAAAACTAATTCGTTTATTCGAATTCACCACCCTACTTAAAGCACTCATTTACTGCAATCACCGTAGCCAAGGCATTTGTTGCTGGTTCATCTTTAACGCATCTCAATATCCATTGTTAGTGAGACCAAGACAAGGTGTTTATCAGCTTCTATTCGCGAGCATTGTTCCTATTGCAGGGATCTAAGCTTTGCATAAGTTTATATTACCACCCACAGTCCTACTGCCAAATCGTGGTAGTAAATCGCACCTTGGAATAATATTTGCTATGTTTTGCAGGTGATCAACCGTGGAAATGTGCCGATTGAATTCTCTTGGCTGAGTTTAGCTATAACACATCAATTTATTCCTCCACCAAAATGGCATCCTTTAAGGCTGTTTACGGCACTCCACCTGTAGGTTTGGGTCTACTATCAGTACCTATGTGACAGACTGTGTATTTAAAGCTTCAGCCATATCGACAACCTTTGTGACTTTTTGAAGTTCAATGAAGCTTGCGCCACCTCCTCTTTTTTTTTTTTGGTTCATATCAAATTATTGAAAAGGTGGGTACAATGGCATATAGATTAGTTCTTCCTTCCTGTTCTTAAATTCATAATGTGTTCCATGTTAGTTTATTACGAAAGCATTTGATACTAGTCACTCCGACCTCTACTCAACTTTCGCCAATAACTGACGATTCTACTATTCTTTCACAACCTGAAGCTGTCCTAGACCATCGTGTCATTCACAAAGGTTATTATCTAAAATTTGAGGTCTTAGTTAAATCAAAAAAAAAAAGAGACAGAAGTAGAAGACGAGACTTGGGAAAATGAGTGGCGCTTCGCCAAGACATATCCTGATTTTATCCTTGCGGACAAGGATCCTTAAATGGGGAGGAATGACACGTGCCACCATTGACAGAGCCTTGCCAAGCATCCGTTTCCCAAATTTGATTGCACTAGCTGGAAGTGGAAAGGTGGATTGACTTAGTCTAGTTTAGTTGGTTAGTTTATTCCATTTAATAAGTCCACTGGAGGTGGAAACGTGGATGGACATAGTGGAGTTAGTTTATTTATTTGTTTCGTTTAATAAGCCCATGATGTGCTGATCTTTAGCTTGAGTGAGGTAGTTGTGTTTTCCTAATTCTTCTTTTCCTAATTCTTCTTTCTCATTCTTCTCTTCTTCTTCTCTATCAAATTCAAATGTATCAGAGTCGACGGTGGAGTGGCGCGTGGTGGAAGTGTAGTGGGGCATGCGCTGTCATTCTTTGGTGTTTGTCTAGATCATTAGGGAAGACGATCTTTCTGGTGTTAAAATGGAGACGGCTGAGAGGAAAATGAGTATGTACACGTGGTGTTATTATGGAACGAGTATGAGAAAGTGCAATGAAGTGTTTAGGAGTTTTTTTTTTTTTCTTTATTTAAGTATTTAAATGTGTTGAGGTGATTTTTAATTCAAGGTAGTAAGAAAGAAGTACTAAAAAAAATGTGTAAATTTTATTAAAAAAATATCATCATTTTAAGTTGGGACATGATTAATAGCCCTTAAATTTATATAATTTTTTACATTAATTCTTATCAACCTCTAAAGGGTGAAGATTAAATAAAATAAATATTTA
>JAXCLQ010049369.1:0-19344 GCA_035584115.1 Cedrela odorata | reverse complement strand
AATGTTTTTCATGTTACAGTTTATTTAGTTGAACATTTATATTAATTTTTTAAAATATTAATATTAATATTAATATTTTATGTTAATTATTTTAATTTTTATATTTTAAATTAATTTATTTAGTTTGATATAGGCAGTTTGTCCCTTGCCCTTAGCTCTTTTGTATTATTATTATTTTGTTTTGAAGTGAAGCTTTGACCATTCATGTCGAGTCATAAATGTGATGTAATGATGTGGGGCCATTTGAAAACGTTGAAAGATTGTGTTGTCCGTAGATCACGCACGCACGGACAATATTAATTCTCAAATGGAGGAATAACATGTGGATACCTTAATCTTTCCATTTTTACAGAGAAGGATATAAAATATCTATTTATGAGAACTAGGTCCAAAGATCTTATTAAAATAACTAAAATATCCTTTAATGTTTTCCGTTTATATTTTGTTAAAGATCAATATTAGAAGGATTATTTTGTCATTTTAGTAAAAAATTAGAGATCTATTTATCATAAATAAATAAATTATATTTTTATCTGTAATAGAAAAAAGAAAGAAAGGTACAAATGAAATTGTAATTTAAAGATGAGTTATTCATGGTACTTAATAAGATTCTAAATAAGAATGTTTGACTTTCATAATGGAAATGTCAAGAAAAAATTTTATTACGTGAGAAAATAGAAAATATATTATGTGTTTTGATGGGCTTGGGCAGCATGCCATCAAAAGGCCCAAAGCCCAGGCCCGGCCCATCATGATATTCAGAAGCTAATTAATCCTACCGTTTCTGTTTAGCTGATTTCGGCAATGCCTTTGGACATGAATTCCTTGGGCTTAATTTAAATGCTGGCGTCATATGAAAAACCATGTTGTTTATGGTCTTCTGGATGATATCAATCGGTCACACAAGGCATAACTAATTTCAGTTTAAAAATGTGGAGAAGAAGAAGAAGAAGAACCAACCAGTGGCAGTGAACCAAGATGCAAGGGGCCCCAATCATTTCCGCACGGCTTGGCACTCCAAAAGTAGAGCCCGCCAGAAGTAGGGTAAGCCGAGCAAAACTCAGTCATTGTCAGGGGATAACCCTTTGTTTTATTTTTAACACTAGAAGTATTTCTGGGAATTGTATGATCAACATAGAATCTCAGCTGGAAAAATGTTGCAGAACTCAACTATTACAGAATTTGAAAACAGGAAATTCAAGCAATATATGGGTGTTATCGATTCAATTGCAAAAGGGTTTTATTTCCATTGCATAATCCCATGAAAACAAAATAAAAAAAAAAAACCAAGAAAACAAAAACAACTTAGGGAAATTAAGCATACGCACGAGAGGCAGCGACTGATTTCTTGCTTGTTGGTTCAAGCGAACAACGTCGTAAGAAACTGCATCACCTTCTTCTCCTCCATTTCTGAGAGGAAGATATTCACTACCGGCGGCAGCAGCAGAATCTTCCAAAACTCTGATCCCAGTTTCCATTTTCTGGCCAAAATTATTATATTTTGTTACACGTAAATGCTTTTTAATATTGAGAAGTAATAGGAAAAAAAAGACGATGCTAGACTGCGAGAGCGACGATCAAGTCCTCTCTAGCGGGTCCTTCACATCAATCTTCTACTGCTCTTCGAGAGAAGCTTGGAAAACTTCTGTCTCCTTCAAAGACAAGTTGTTTGGCGCCGTTGCAGAGTTAAGCATGGACGACTCTCCGGATTCAGACGATGAGCCCTTCAATGCAAAGGAAGATGTTTATGAAGAAGAGGTTGTTCCAATTATTCCACTCTCTACTGATGAATTTCACATGATGGTGTCATCAAGGTTCTTGGTCGCCGAGTTGCTTTCTCCTTCTTGGATAAAAGACTTCCTCAATTGTGGAAACTCGAAGGCTCTCTCACCATTATAGATGTGGGCAATAATTATTATGCAGTACACTTTACGTGCTCCGAGGATTATGATAGAGTTTTGTATGAAGGGCCATGGATGATTGCAAATCACTACTTTACATTCCGCAAGTGATCTCCTTCCTTTGATTCAAAGGTAGATTCAATACAAAATTGCACTCTTTGGGTGAGATTGCCACAACTCATCCTTTTACTGTATATTCTTACGTTTCTGCGAAGGATAGGTGATCGTTTGAGGCGCACAATCAAAATTGATGAAACTACTTTGGTAGCAGCACGAGGCAAATTTGCTCGCATATGTGTTGAGGTGGACCTCCACAAGCCCTTGATTTCCAAAATCATGGTCTGACGTCAAATTCGACGAGTTGAATACGAAGGACTTCATTCTATATGCTTCGTTTGCAGAAAGTATGGCCACAAGAAAGATGAATGCCAAGGTTCCAGCCACTCTGATGGATTACCAACTCCAAATCCTATCGCCAACGCCGATCCACATTTTGCAAATGATTTCCGTTTGTGTACTTCTTGCAGTCTTGAAATCTTTGAGGACCACAGTCCATGGATGGTGGTAAAGAAAAGCACTAGGCACCGTAATAATGCTCAAGCGAATAATTCAGTGGCGACAACCACTACCCAGACCAGGCAATTTAATTCTTCTCAGTCACGCAATCTTGCTTCACAATTAGCTCCTTTAGGATTTAGATTTTCTATATTAGAAAAATCTTTAAAGAAATTCGTGCATGAAGGTAATTCTCTTAGTTAGGGCATGATTCTTCCTACTTTGGAAAATTTTATTCCTTTAAAGGAACATGCTTCACAAATAACCGACAAATTCAACAACTAAGACATGCCAGGTTCAATTACCTAGATTAAGGCCCCTATATGCCTTCGAAAATCTCCTCAGCCTACTTTATTTTTGGAAAATCCTTCCACTCTACCAGCTTTAAATCTACCTTGTTTCAAAATCACATGCACCCTCATATTATTACATCCTCTCAAGCCACTGGTCACGTGATCCATGATTTATCCACCTCTTCTCATACCTCTACTACCCAAAAAACCTTAGCAAAGCATGGCACGTCTGATCTTGCACTCTCAGATTCTTGCCATGATTCACTGGACCTTAATCTCATGCATTCTTGCCCTTTAGACCTGGATTTAAATTCTCCAATGCAGATGGATAAACCTTCTCCCCACCTTGAATGCAAACCATTTGAAGATGTGATTATGGTTCATGATTCTCAAGAGGCAGTGGCAGGTGAACTCCCAAATTAAAGGGCTTTTGATGATCAACCCCTCTTGGACCAATAAGTGTCCTTTCCTACCTCCCTTTTTCTAACTTACTTAATTTTTATGATTTTATTGTGGAATTGCAGGGGTTGTGGGAGTTTGCTATTTCAGTCAATTTGTAAGGAACTCATCCACTTCTACAAACCAAAGATTGTCATTTTGGTGGAGCTATGGCTGAGTGGAGATAAAGTTGATAAGGCTATTCGTAAACTTGGTTTTCACTTCAACTTAAGACAGGAAACCATCGACTTCTCAGGTGGCATTTGGGTCATTTGGTCAGACGATCAAATTACTATCAAGCAGCTATATTGTTACAAACAGTTACTCTACCTTGAGGTTCATAGTCCAAGCTGGAAAGGTTTTCTCTGGGCTATTTATGCCAGTCATAATCTTAATTCAAGACTTGAACTTTAGAGGTTTATTTATGAACTATCTCGATCCATGCAAGGAGAATGGATTCTTATTGGGGGTTTCAACTATTTTCTAGGCTCAAACAACAAACTAGGGGCCCGCTCCTCTTTTGACTCCTACTACCAAGAATTTGCCGATTGTATTCATTTATGTGGTCTCATTGAATTAGACGTCAAAGGACCCCAATTCACTTGGGAGAGGAGAGGTGTTTTTGAACATATTGACTGGGCTTTTTGCAATGTAACCTGGAAAATAAACCATCATAATTCTTATGTCAATCATCTTCCTAAATTAAAATCAGACCACTAGCCTCTTCTTCTCAGTTTCAATTATAGCCGCCACCATTCTTCCCAAGATAAAACATTTATTTTTCAATTAGCTTGGCTTACAAACGAGAGGTTCTATGAGTTTATGCGAAACAACTGGCAGAGGTCACATATTTTTTGGAATCTTTTGAACATTTTTTAAAAAAGGTTATTGATTAGAATTTACAGACCTTTGGCAATATTTTCTTAAGGAAAAGACAACTTCTCACTCGCATCCGAGGTGTACAAAAGGCAATAGAGTTTCAACATAATCTTTTTTTAATCAAATTGGAAAAGAACCTTTGTGCAGAACTTGAAGCTATCTTAATATAAGAAGAGGTGTATTGAAAGCAACAAGCCCAAGATAAATGGCTCTTACTTGGAGATCGCAATTCTCGTTACTTTCATGTTCTTTCAGTGATCAAGAAGAGTCGACGTCGCATTCTAACTCATAAAGATCAAGATGGGAAATTTTTTGCTGGAACTTCTAAAACTCCATGCAGTGGATTTCTTTTAGTCTATTTACACTGATGATAGTCCTAGCTCCCCTTTGCATATAGTGGTATATTTCCCACATTTATCTACTGATATTCTCCAGCCTTTTTCTGCCCAAGTATTAAAAGCTGAAATTTGGCACGCACTACACTCGATGAATGAAACCAAAGTTCTAAGACCCAACATAATTTTTTGTAGTTTTTATCAAAAAAATTAGCATATCATCAAAAACTCTCTCTGTTAATTTCTCTCTAAAATTTTCTTACACAATAGGGGAGTTGAGGACATTAATCAGACCACCATCTCTTTAATACCAAAGGTAGCCAGTCCTGAATTTATATCTTAATTTAGACCCATTGGTTTCTGCAATGTGGATTTAAAGTTGATAACAAAAATTGTGGTACATCGAGTATAAGCCTGTATGGTGAAGCTGGTTGGCAAATAACAAGCTTCCTTCATCCCGGGGAGACACATAACTGACAATATTATTATTGTCCAGGAAGCTATTCATACCATGCATAAAAGTTGAGAAAAGAAGGTGGCCATGGCTATTATGATTGACCTGAAAAAAGCTTATGACCGCCTCAAATAGTTATTTATTCAAGAGACTCTTCAGCTTGCTCGCTTTCTAGTAGACCTCATCAAGGTTATCATGGACTATGTATCTTTTCCTTGTATGCGGGTTCTATGGAATAGGACTGTCTCTGAGTATTTCTCTCCCTTCTGTGGAATCCATCAAAGAAACCCTTTTTCTCCTTACCTTTTTGTCTTTTGTATGGAGCAGTTGGTTCACACTATTCGAGATGTAGTGAATTTCAGCTCTTGGAAGATGTTTATGAGCTCCAGTCATAGCCCTTCTCTCTCTCACTTATTCTTTGCAGATGATCTCATACTTTTTGGAGAGCTTTCATTGTCCTAGATGCAAATCATGCTTCATTGATTGAACAAATTTTGTACAGCCTTTGGTTCTAAGGTTAAACCCTTCAAATCCAAATTTTTCTGTTCGTCATATGCACCTTTATCTATAGATTGCGACATTATCAAGTGTAGTGGCTTTGAGCGGGTTACTAATCTTGGTAAATACCTTGGTGTTCCTCTTCTCTATGGCCGGGTAACTCGCTCCACTTATTTGTTTTTGATTGATAAAGTTAGATATAGACTTTCCAGTTAGAAGGCTTCGTAGCCCAGTTTGGTTGGCAGAATCACATTGAATTAATCAGTGTTATCTGCCCTACCCTCTTACGTAATGCAGACAACCGCACTCCCTGTCTCCATCTGCAATCAATTGGATTCTTTAGCAAGGCAATTTATCTAGGGAAATAATCAAGGAAGCCATAGTTTGCATTTTGTTAATTGGAGGATTGGATGTCAATCGAAGCAACAGGGAGGGTTTTGACTAAAGCAAGCGAGCAAGATTAATAAAGCATTCATTCTCAAGCTTGCATGACCCATGCATAAATACTTAGATGCTCTTTGGGTAAGGATCTTGTGAGGGAAATATTTGAGGAATAGGGCAGTGCATTAGTTTGAAGTTAAAAGATATGGTACATCTTGCCTATAGAAAAGATTGCTAGATGTTTTCTCTCATTTACAATCGACTTTGAGTTGATCCATAGGATGGGGGGGACAAAATTAAATTTTGGGATGATTGTTGGCTTCCTCAAAAAGGTCTACTTCTCTCTCATACCCTGCATTCTCAATCGGAGTTCAAACCCAATCTACTAGTTGCAGAGGTCTGTCTGTAAAGTGTTTGGTAAATAGATACCCTTCAATAACTCTTACCTCCTCTTCTTGTGTAGAAGGTCATTGTGTTTCATCCTCTGTTTGATTCAGGCCCTCCAGATGATATTATTTGGAACTTGACTCTCCATGGACAGTTCTCTCTAAAAACGGTATGCACTCTCTTAGAAGACGCAGAAGACACTGTAGCTCCTCATTCACAATTCAACTAGGATAGAATCTGAAAGTGGCCAGGTACCTAGCGTATTCAAACTATTATCTGGCTTGCCTCTTATAGAAGGCTTATCTTGAATTCTTAAATAAAGAAACGACACTTGTGTTATGATGATTGCTGCTCACAATGCCCAACCTAAACCCATTCTCTATGCTCTGCAGGACTGCCGCCAAAGCAAACAAGTATGGCAGTCGTTAGTCCCGCATGCATTCGTAGAGTCTTTTTCTCCAGAGATCTTTCGAGTTGGATTCATCACAATTTGTCTTCTTCACTCAAAATTGATAGTGATCTCTCTTGGAAGCTAGTCTTTGGGGTAACTTTGTGACAAGCATGGCGTCGCCGCTGTGTAGATTTGTTTGGATCCCAATCTGATTTTGTCTTTAATAAGCCTAGTGTTATCAACTATGCTCGTTCAATCCACATTGCTCAGGATTCGTTGTCTAAATTTTTGGGTTCGCAGGCTAGTGTTGACAAGGTTCAAGCATGGCAACCTCCTCCTGTGGGATGGATTACTCTGAATGTTGATGGAGCAATTGATTTCCATAATCACAGAAGTGCAGCAGGGAGTATTTTGCCGGACAGTCTTGGAACTCTAAGGAGGACTTTCTCTATGCCACTACAGTTTTGTTCACCATTGGCTGCGGAGTGTTGGAGTATATTATATGGACCCTGTTTCGCATAGAATAAGGGTCATTAAAAAATTTACCTTCGCTCAGATTTTAAACTTTCTGTGACCATTGCGATAGATAATTTGGATTGACGAGGTGGCTTTCAGGCTCTTGTTTAGAATATGAAGAGACTCATCCATAAGGAGTGGCAAGTGGATATCTAGTATTCTCCTTGTGAACTCAACCAATGTGCCGACTGACTTGCAAAATATAGTGTTAGGGAAGGTTTGAGTTATACTGAATTTGATTATTTATTGAGTCTTCTAAATTGTCTAGTAAATTCCAATCAAAGAGGTTTATTGTCCACTTACCCCTGTATTTTTTGAGCCTTATCTCCCTTCTTAATAAAAAAAATTAAAAAGAAATCTTGAGAAGTAATAATTTTAAGTACCGGTTTCGGTGGCTGCATATTTTGCATCATTAAATGACCAAAATCCAACCACCAGATTCGTTTACGGACACGACACTATATATATACTAATACTATTTATTATATGTAGTAATTATAAGTTGGTATTGAAAAAATTTTGTGAGGTATTCAGGATCTGTTTTGTGAATCATGGTTAGCTTAGCGTATCCCTTGTGATCTCTTATCTGTTATTTTGCTAAAATTATTTTAAGTGTTCCTCTTGCTATATATATATCAAGAAACTCTATATACTTTTCCTTGTCAAATTATTATTTGTTTTCTTCAACGTGACAACTAAAATATCTTAATTTTATAGTTTATATAGAGCAAATTTGAAATTGCAAAGTTTAATTTCACTACTTTTAAAATTGAGTGAAAAATAATACTCCAATTTCAAATACACCGTTAAAATTATACTGATATAAAAATTTTCTATTGCATGATTAGAAGAATTGCTCATTACCCTAATCTTGATTCAAACATTTGTTTTCCTCAGTGTAAAAATGTATAATGGGAGAAGAAGAAGAAGGTTAAAAAGGCATGCAGAAAAGACTTTCAACTTTCAATCAACGAAATGTGAAGTTATTCAACAATTAACAGACAGTACAGTTTATGAAAGCCAGTAGACAATTAATATTACAAATAGCTTCCCAAAAGTGCTTCTCCAATTGTAATTCAATGCTTAATTGGTCGAGAAGCAGCCAACTTCTTACAGATTTCCAGGACCAATTCGCTATCAACTTCTTGATCATGAGAAGAAGAAACCAATGAAAGCTGTCGACCTGTGGCAACGTTTGCAAGAAAACATCTATGAATGATGTTAGGGTTTGGTATTTTTTTTTTTTTTTGTTTAAATAAATCATTATATCAGCATAAGCATCGTGAAACTTGGCTAAAAGTTTGATTGGTGAAGCGATTTTCAAACGCAGCTTCGGAATTTTTCTCTTTCTCCGAAGCCGATGAGGAGCTGCAATTCCTTGTTCTCTAAACCTTAAAATTTGGAACTTCTTTTTGTTATGAGTTGCACTTGCAACATTGATTCTCCTTCTCCTTCTCGAATATCTCTTCAAATTCTTGTAATATGTACAAGGAAGTTTAATCATCATTTAGCTTTTGCTGCGTGTGAGAGAGATGTGTGAAGGGAAAGGAAGCGGAGAGGATTTATATAGAAGAAATGGTGTGAAGAAATTATTCAATGGGAGTGTTTCATATGCTTTATTAAAAAAAAAAAAACAGTCTAGTCTTTTTAAATGTCCGAATGACACAAATTAATAATTATTTCATTAAAAACCAAAATTAAACAAGTCATTGTCCTCTTAAAGGTGCCATTGAAAAAATGAATGTATTTTTTAACTTCTTTTTAACAAGTTTGAAGGATGTGAGTTAATGAAAGTTAGGTTAAGGGATTAAAATGACATTAATCGAGAGATTAGAGTGACTATAATACTAAAATAATAGAGATTTTTGTGCCTATTATAAAAAATTATTCTACCAAAGTGACATTTTGTAACAAAATTGTAATTTTCTTTTTAAAAAATTAATATGAAAATATTGTTGGAGATAAAAGTTTAAAAAAACTTTATTGTTACTACATTTATTTTAAATTTTTGTAATAATATTTGAAAGTTACAAAATCTTTAATTCTCTTATTAAACTACATTGAGGTTATGATTTTTAAATTCAAAATTTTAATTATGTAGATTAAAGTCAACAAGAGTTACAAATCTTTAAGTTTAAATTAGTTTTAATTTTTATTTTAAATACCTAGAACTAAACATACTATATAAAAGGTGTTATCTCTTTGTGCAAAATACATTTTTACTATCTATTTTACTCTCTATATTGCATACTTTATTTTCTTACAACTATGACTTTTAAAATTTGCTATTTTCTCCTTAGAGTTAGTTTTATCTTGGAGTTGAAGAGATTCGTCAATACCCGCACGAAAGGAAAAAAATTGACTTTAGAATAATGCAACATGTGACTCCCTTTCTAAGCCCAGTTTTTTTAATTACCTTTTATCTTAATTTTTAATTACATTTTTATTTATTAATTTGATAATATAGAGCAAATTAGTTAATTCATATTATTTCTTTAACAAATATATAATACGAAGTTTGTATCAAATTCGTCAAATATTTTGCATACACTAAAGTATTGTTTAATTTAATTTGTTTTCTAATAGAATTATAGAAAGAGAAACATAATAAAATAGATATATTAAAAAATATATATGCAACACAAAACGTGAACAATATTATATACTATTAATATTATAGGTAGGTAGTCGATAAAATAATAAAAATAAAAATCAAGGGTTCATAAAGAAAATTAGTAAACTAAATCACTTATTCCAAAAGTTTAATTAAAATTTTATAAATTTTGACATACTTAAATAATATGAACTAGTCCACAATACTTATATATAATCATTTATGATAAATAAAAAATAAAAAATAAATTTGTAATTTATTTCTTAAAGATGTATAGAGGTATTGTGACTTGTTCTATTTGATCCAAATATGTTACAATAATGGCATTTGAGGCCTTTATAATATTTTCAAGAAATTATTGTGATGCCAAATCCTGTAGAAGATTTGATTTCCATTAGTTGAGATTTCAAAAATCTTCTAGTGGGGCAAGTTTTACTAATTAATGTGCACTCAGTTAATTGAATTATAAATAATTATCTGAGTTTTTAAATTTTTTCTTTGATATTTTCTACTTATCTTCAAAGTTTATAATATTATCATTTGTAATAAAAAAAAATTTAATTTATTTTTTAAAAAAATAGTACTACTAGATATATATACATGTCATAAAAAAAAATTTTATTCATTATGACAATTTTAATTGTAATTCTTATTTTATTTATTGAAAAAAGAATATTTTAATTCTTATTAAATTTCAACAAAGTCGATGATTTGGCTACTCAATAGCTACATTTCTTTTTCTTTTTTTTTTTTTTTTTTATTTGAGGGTGGTAAAATATTAATAAATTTATTGTATCCTGCTGGTATAGCTCACAAAATTTAAGCCAATTGATATGGGTTTATGTTCTTTCTAATTTTTAAAAATTTGATTTGACACATTCATAAATTCCTAAATTTTACTCTCCTCAGCTCATCCAAGACTAGTATTTGATTAAGGGAATAGGTTTGTTTACACAAGATTTACAACTAGAATAAACTTCTAAATGAACTGCACTCTTGAAGCCTAACTTACATAATCTTTAAAAAAAAAAACTATGTTTTAGTTTCTTATCAAAAGATAATTGCATCAGAAGTAAGACTCCTACTAAAACAAAGAAATAAGGACACGAAACTATAAATAGAGGCTCAAATAGAAGGAACCTGAATTTTTCCTACAATTATGATGCCCAAAAACTTTGGAGCCACTTTCTCTTAAGGAAATCACTCAAAAAGTTTTTTTTTACCTCTTTAGAAACATATGTATTCTAATTTATAAATAATCATAGAAAATGTTAGGACGACGGTTTTTATTGGACAACCGGCACCTTCGATGGAGATACCAGAATTGCGGTGATATCGGTCTGTTCCATTCTAAAATTATCCATAGATTTGATTAGCAGATTTGTTCCCATAATCAGTAGATTCATTCTCACGGAAAAATAAATCATGTGTTGACACCTCACAGGCAAATATCAAGTAAATATCAAGTATCAACCCAATGTACTGAGATAAAATTGACAAAAAATTTACACTAAACACAATTTGATGAAGAAGAAGAAAAGAAGGGCAGAAAAGATTTAATTGAATGTCATAAATACAAAATATTTTTTTACAATTCACAATTTTTAACTCACGAAATGCCTAAATGTCTCGATAACTTAAAGACTACAAGCAAATTGCTCCCAAAAATGCTTTATAATTCAGTGCTTGATTGTCGAGAAGCAGCTAACTTATAGATTTCCACGACCACCCTGCTGTCAACTTCTTCACCAGAAGAAACCAACGAAACCTGTCGATTTTTGGCAACTTTTTTCTCTATGAGAAGACCTCCGTTGCTGTTAGGGTTTGCCATTTTGTTGGCCAAACAATTCATCATTCCAACATAAGCATCGTGAAACGATTTTCAATTGCAGCTTCAGAATTCTTCTTATTCTCCATAGCGGACGAGGAAAAGCAGTTCCTGCACCAAGCCTTACAATCTGTAGCTTCCTTTTGCCATAAATTTTCTGGTAATTTCTTCTTCTCCAGTATCTCTTCAAGCTCTCGTAATATGAGAGAGGTTATTTATAGAGAAGAAATGTCACAGAAATTATTTAATGCACGTTTTAAATAAAACGACATTAAGAAGCTCTAGATAGTTTCGTATTGGTCAATATAGTCTATTTGACTAAATAAATAAACTTTGGGTTGTAATATCTGGTATTTGACTATTATAATTCCTTTCGGCGGAAGTTATCGACAAAGCCAATGGTTGGCATCTCAGTGATCTAACTTTTCATTTAGCCATCCAAATGCTTTGCTCATAATTACTCAGAATATAAACTTAATTAACATTTAAACACCCAATTTACCCCATAATTAACACTCGAATGTAGACTTAAAAATACTTTTTGTTAGTTATATGCTCTATATCCAATAAGAATAAATATATAATTATATATTATTATATTGATTAATAAAATTAGTAATTTATATATAAGTTTTATTTATGTTGACTATTTATATATAAAATCTTTAAAATAACAATTAGAGGAATTAACTTAAGTTTAATTTATGAGATCTCATTATTCTTAAATATTCCCGACCATAGGATTATCAACACAAGGACATTGATAAATTTAGAATAGATCAACATATGTTATGTCTACTTCCTTGGAGAAGGAAGATAGTTGATCTTATAAGCTACTAGTAAAAATATTCACTTAGTCTAAAATATGGATGTTTGTTAGGGAATAAGTTCATCGAACTAACCCGCTTAAGAAACTCATATGGAGTGTTATCCAAGTATCTATGATATTTCTCTTAGTTACGATGGTATGACTAATCCTTAGATTTAAGATTTTTATGGTATCTTGTTTGTGAATCATATATGTTTTAACATTACACCTCTGTCGTTTATAGCGAGATTACGCATGGGGTAATATAAGAAGCACTCAAATATTATGAGAGATCAATAAAGGATTCGCTATTCTAGATAACATAGAGTCGATATACCAAAGGACGTCATTTTGACATAAGTAATAATATAAGTTTATAAGCATGACGAGTTTTGAAAGAAGTTTCAAAAACTCTAAAATTATATTATCATCTTTAATTAAAAGTTTAAATAATCATGATTTAATATAGTAGATATTTTCCGTACTCTATAATCTTTGGTGGGATATGTATGAGGCGAAAAGATTATATCATACGGTAATTGTGTATGGACTAAGTTTTACTAATTTAGTAATCTTTCTCAATTAGAGGTTATGATATATTGTTAGATGTCGTTCTTGATCTATGAAAATTAATTTCTTAATTAATGAGTTAATTGATAATAAATTAATTAGATTAATTTATTTAGACTTAAGAAATCTATAATTATCTTCATTGCCAACATAAGCAAGAATCTAATGGGTCATATACTGAAAGATATTGAGGAATTGAGGTTAAATTATATAAATAAATTATTAATAACTTAATTATTAAGTTATTAATTTTTAAGAGTTTATTTAATAGTTTTAAAAACTATTAAGAGTTAAATTATAATTATGTAAAGTGCTTGTATTTAATTATAATTATTTAATTTTAAGTTTCCTAATTTGATTAAAATAATATTATTTAATTAATTAGATTAATTAAATAGTATTTAATTTAAAAATAAATTAGTAATAAGATTATAAATTTGTTTAGTGATTTTTATATTTGAATTAGAATTTGAAAAGTTAAAATATAAAACTTATATAAACTTCAGTTTTAGCCTTAAAATATACGTGAATGGGAATTTTCTTCGAGAGTTAAGAGAATATTATCTTAACTAAAATTCTCTAGTTTATCACTTTTCAAGAACTAACATTTAAGAAAAGAAACTTTACAAGATTTAAAAAAATCTTAAAATTTTAATTTTATACTTTGTGTGAATTACTATTAGAGGCCACATACTTGGGTGACTGATTTAGAAAAATGGAATCGTGCAGTATTTATATTTGAGCCATAACTTTTGGTTTCGATATTGGATTAATACGATTTAAAAAGCTTTAGAAAGAAGACTCAAAAATCTGTAACTTTGTAATTCACAAAAAAAAAATCTAGATTTAAACATTTTAAAGGTCAAAAAGATGTTCAAAAATACAAATCTATAGAAAATTTGCGAAAATGTCAATCTAACCCTATTGGAAAATCTAAGATAAAATCTTAATCCAATTATTTATCTTTAATTGATATTATAAAGCATAATAAATAGCACGATCTTGGCATAGGCATTAACAAATATTTAATTAATATGATTAATTATAATAATTTTAAATTTTCGTTACGTATGGTATGTTTAATTCTCAACAGTAGTATCAGAGTCTAAATTTTTAACATGCTTTTAATATTTATTTATTTATTATGCTTAAATATGGGATTAATTAGAGAATAATTGAAGATGATGAACATATATAATTGATACATGAAATTATTATTTATTAATAATTTGGTAATAATAATAAATTTTTTATTATTAGAAATTAAATAGTTAATTGAATTAATTATTTATGTTACCCACATTTATCTAATATCTTAAAATTAGATTTTAAATAAATTAGAACACTCAACAAAACTATGATACAACTTAATCTCAAAAGATGAAATCGTTTCCAACTTTAATTAGATTAAAATTAAAATTCTAATAAGATTAGAATTATATATTGGTAATCTAATTTTATTTAAGTATAATAAAACTATACAAAAGATAAATATATCCAATAAGATTGAATAGAAATTAAAAATAAAATATTATGAATATTTTAATGTGATGAATTTAAAATACATAAAATGTATTAAGAGACTTAATAAACTTATAATTTAGCTGGTTATTTGATTGATGCATGTCTAGACCGGTTTTATCAAAAAGACGATAAAAGCCTAAAGAGTTTAGTTTTTAAGTGGAACCTTTGTAACCTTACTACTCTTCTAGAAACCTAACTAATACATTCTTTCATTCAAAATAATTTATTTTAAAGTTTAAAACAAATTAAAAAACTAAAATTCCTCCGAATAATTTAAGTCTACATCATTACCTTCCATTAATATAATTAAAATTTAAGTTCTTTTTCGTTCTTTGTTTACTTGATCCTTGTCAAAATCAAAGTTTTACATTAAATATATTTAAATTATCAATAATGGTTTGACTTAACTAAAATATTTGATGAGTTTGCTCTTGTCATAATCATTTATTTTAGTGGCAAAATTTAAGTTTTATATAAGATTTGATTTGTAAGAGTTGTTAACTTAATGAGTCTAAAAGTTATATAAAATATGATTGGTAACAAATAGCTATCTAATCTAATTTTTAAAATATGTAAAAAAAAAATTACAGTTCTTTGTAGAGCTCACAAAATTTACATAAGATATGACAGGGTAGAAAAGATTTTGTCCCATTATATGTTGAATATTTAAATATGCAAAAAAAATTTACAGTTTGTAGAACTCACAAAATTTTGTTAAGTTCTTTTTAGAGATCACAAAATTTTGTGAAGTTCTTTGTAGAAATCACAAAATTTTGTGAAGTTCTTCAACCATTAATACAAAATAAACAAACGAAAGGCAGTAGAAATCTAATTTTCCCACAAATCATAAACTATCACACACAAATAAATGCTTATTCCAAAAGTGCTTCTCCGATTACAAGTCAGTGCTTAATTGTCGAGAAGCAGCTAACTTCTTATAAATTTCAACGACCAACCTGCTGTCAACTTCTTCACCAGAAGAAACCACTGAAACCTGTCGATCTATGGCAACCTTTTTCCCTCTGAGAAAACCTCCATTGCTGTTATGGTTTGTCATTTTGTCGGCCAAACAAATCACCATATCGACATAAGCATGGTGAAACTTGGCCAAAAGTTTGATGGGTGAAATGATTTTCCAACGCAGCTTTGGGATTCTTCTTGTTCTGCAAAACCTGCGTGGAGAAGAAGCAGCTCCACCACCAAGCCTTAAGATCTGTAGCTTCTTTTTGCCATGAGTATTTACCCCATAAATTCTCCTATACTTTCTTCTTCTCCAGTATCTCTTCAAGCTTTCGTAATACGGAAAAGGAAGAAGATTCTCCATTTTTACTTCTCTATATGCTGGCTTTTGCCGTAAGAGAGAGATATCTGCGAAGAGAAGAAATGAGAGGAAGGATTTATATAGAAGAAGAAATAGTGTATATTCTTGCAAAAAAAAAAACAAAAAAACACGCAGATTATTGCATAATTTTGTTGAGATTCACATGTCAAGCTATAAAATAATTATACATTCTGGTTGTGATTACAGCTTCCTTCCGAGTACCAACAAATTTGTTAATAAGAAATTAATGTTGCCGCTTATTACCCTCCTTCATGTTGTCTCGTGGTTAACAACATTAAATTCCTTTTTTGTTATATATTTACAAATAAGTATTTAGTTTTTTATTTATGACAAATAAGTCCTCATTTTCTATGGAAATAACTAAAATATTCTTTTAAATTATGTTACATACTGCAATCTAACGATGGTTAAAATTCAATATTTAAAACTTGAATTTGTTAATTCGTTATGAGTTATGGACT
Organism: Cedrela odorata; assembly: GCA_035584115.1. Taxonomy (NCBI): domain Eukaryota; kingdom Viridiplantae; phylum Streptophyta; class Magnoliopsida; order Sapindales; family Meliaceae; genus Cedrela; species Cedrela odorata. The sequence goes on along the minus strand of JAXCLQ010049369.1, from coordinate 3,169 downwards.
TATTGGTCAGAAATAAATAAAATATACCTTTATTTATGACAATGTAAAGAAATAGGGACTCGTATGTTATTATTCCAATGTTAAATGCTTTTGTATGGAACTTCTTATTTGACAGGTCAATGGTCGACTACTCGGCATCCGAATTTTTAATATATATATATATATATATTATTCGATCCAAATATGTTACAATATGGGGCACGATAATGGCATTTGCGGCCTTTATAATATTTTTAAGAAATTATTGTGATGCCAAATCCTGTAGAAGATTTGATATCCATTAGTTGAGATTTAAAAAATCTTCAAGTTGGGCAAGTTTTACTAATTAATGTGCACGTAGGTTCAATAAATAATTAATTGAATTATAAATAATTTTCTAAATTTTTCAATTTTTTTCTTTGATATTTTCTACTTATTTTCAAAGTTTATAATATTATTATTTGTAATAAAAAAAAATTAATTTAATTTTTTTAAAAAAAAAATCATACTGATGTATATATAAACATGTCGTAGAAAATTTTATTCATTATGATAATTTTAAATATAATTCTTATTATATTTATTAAAAAAAGAATATTTTAATTCTTATTAATTTCAACAAAGTCGACGATTTGGCTACTCAATAGCTACATTTATTTATTTATTTATTATTTGAGGGTGGTAAAATGTTAATAAGTTTTTTGTATCCTGTTGGTATAGCTCACAAATTTTGAGCCAAATGACATGGGTTTATGTTCTTTCTAATTTTTAAAAATTTGATTCGTCACAACTCATAAATTCGTAAATTTACTATTGTTTCTAAAATATAAGCCCAGTTGCAATTGCCTTGGACTGTCATATTGTAGGCAACTCATTTAACACTTCTAGAAATTAAGCTATCAGTGTGTGTGTGTGTGTATATATATATATACACTAAATTTTTTTATGCTTGTTAGCAAAAGTATTTCACCTTAGAGTCACCTAGGGAGAAAATTCTCACAGTGATCCTCTAAGAACAGATCATTTGTGTTATCTCTCGTATCAAACCCCTTGACAGAATTGGTCCTCAGCAGTTATCAGAAAAGATTAGAATAACTCAAAACACATGTCCTATGGTTGGTTTCTTTTATAGGTCGTCCTCGGTTATAATTAAAGTATTGTTCTCATTATAAGTTCTTCTCAGTTCATCCAGATTAGTATTTGGTTAAGGGAATAAGTTTGTCTACACAAGATTTACAGCTAGAATGATCCAGAATTTTTTCTGCTATTATGATACCCAAAAGACTATAGAGCCACTTTCTTTTAAGGAAATCACTCAAAAAGTCATTTTTTCCCTCTCTAGAAACATATGAATTCTAATTTATAAATAATAATAAAAAACTCTAAGATTGAGGGTTTTTATTGGACAACCGACACTTCTGATGGAGATACCAGAATTGCAGTGATATTGATCTATACAGTCCTAAAGTTATCTGACCCAAGGAGATATCTATAGTCTAGAACTTCACAATAGCATTTTCGTTTAGAAAACCCTTCGTCTTAGGGTTTTCGCCGGGCAATAGCACCTCATATGAAAATATCAAAATCGCGCCCAATGATATTAATCATTGGTCTGTTCTATTCTAAAGTTATCCATAGATTTAATTAGCAGATTTGTTCCCATAATCGGTAGTTTCATTCTCACGAAAAAACAAACCATGTGTTGACACCTCGGAGGCGAATATCAACAAATTGTACTAAGATAAAATTGAAAAATAAATAAATAACACTACACACAAATTGAAGATGAAGAAGAAGATTAGAAGGGCAGAAAAGGTTGAATTGAATGTCATAAATACAAAATACTTTTTTACAATTCACAACTTTTAACTCACAAAATGTCTCGATAACTTAAAGATTACACGCAAACTGCTCCCAAAAGTGCTTTATAATTCAGTGCTTGATTATCGAGAAGCAGCTAACTTATAGATTTCCAAGACCACCCTGCTGTCGACTTCTTCACCAGAAGAAACCAACGAAACCTGTCAATTTTTGGCAACTTTTTTCTCTATGAGAAAAACATCCATTGCTGTTAGGGTTTGCCATTTTGTTGGCCAAACAATTCATCATTCCAACATAAGCATCGTGAAACGATTTTCAAATGCAGCTTCAGAATTCTTCTTATTCTCCATAGTGGACGAGGAGAAGCAGTTCCTGCACCAAGCCTTACAATCTGTAGCTTCCTTTTGCCATAAATTTTCTGGTAATTTCTTCTTCTCCAGTATCTCTTCAAGCTCTCGTAATATGGCAATGGAAAAATCTCCATTTTTACTGCTATGTTATTGTGTGCGAAGAGAAGAAGTGAGAGAGGCTATATATAAAGAAGAAATTACACAGAAATTATTTAATGCCCGTTTTGAATAAAAGGACATTAAGAAGCTCCAAATTGTATCGTATTGGTCAGTATAGTCTATTTGACTAAATAAATCGACTTTGGGCTGTAACATCTGGTATTTGACTATTATAATTCCTTTCGGCGGAAGTTATCGACAAAGCCAATGGTTGGCGCCTCAGTGATATAACTTTTCATTTAGCCATCCAAATGCTTTGCTCATAATTACCCAGAATATAAACTTAATTAACATTTAAACACCCAACTTACCCCATAATTAACACACGAATGTAGACTTAAAAACACTTTTTATATTAAAATCGCAATCATTTTAGTTTACTTAAAACTTAAAATCAAAATAATACTTTAGATGTATATATAATAGCTGATATTGCCATGAATTTATGATCCTTCTTATCTTCATTCTCTCCTCTTTCTAACTCTACTTTTGCTTTACTTAATGTCATGGATACAAGATAAAATTCTGAGATCATAATTAGAAAATTTAAAAAAAAAATTGCAAGAAGAAGAAGATTAGCAGGGCAGAAAAGATTTTGTCCCATTATATTTTGAATATTTAAATACCATACATGCAATAAACATTTACAGTACTTTGTAGAACTCACAAAATTTTGTGAAGTTCTTCAACCATTAATACACAATAAACAATCGAAAGGCAGTAGAAATCTAATTTTCCCACATATCATAAACTGTCACACAAACAAATATTTGTTCCTAAAGTGCTTCTCCGATTACAATTCAGTGCTTAATTGTCGAGAAGCAGCTAACTTCTTATAAATTTCAACGACCAACCTGCTG
>JAXCLQ010049358.1:0-19349 GCA_035584115.1 Cedrela odorata | reverse complement strand
TACTGGTCCCCATGATTAAAAAAGGTATCCATGGAGAAGGCATGATAAATGATGTGCACATGGAAGGGACTTGGATAGATCCGATTCAAGCATATGTAGAAATAAGAGACTTTTTTACTGATGAAACCGAGCGAGGAGACTTAAGTACTGAATCATAAAGTGATCTCTTTATAAAAAAAAAGGATTCACTCTTCCATATCAAAGGTGTATGAAACCTAACGAGGCAAACTATATTCTCAAAGAGATACATATGGGTATATATGAGAGTCATTTAGATGTTAGGACATTAACATTTAGAGTTTTAAGGTAATGATATTATTGACTAATTATTCATAAAGATGCAATGGATTTAGTCCGAACTTATGAGGGCTGCCAATTCCATTATGATATCTTAAGGCAACATTATGAGCATACTAGTCTTGTAAGCCCATGGCCATTTACACAATGGGGATTAGACCTAATCAGTCCAATACCACAAGGTTGAGGACAATTAAAATATGCAATTACAGTAGTAGATTATTTCACAAAATGAGTAGTGGTCGAGCCCTTAGCAAAAATAATAGAGAAGAAGGCTACAAATTGATTTGTTGAGGAGGAATATTTTTTGTTGATATAACAACCTCAATGCCATTATCATTGACAAAGGAAAATAGTTCAAAAATCAGAAATTCAAAGAGTTTTGTTCTAAGATAAAAATTGATCTATACATCGTTTACCTGTCTATCCAAAATCAAACATCCGAGTCGAGACTGCAAAAAAGTCATTAAGAAGAATTTGAAAGCAATGTTGGAAGAGAAGAATGGATTATGGAAAGATGAATTAACTAAAGTACTTTGGACATACAAAATGACAAGCCAAATATCTACAAGAAAAACTTCATTCTTCTTAGTTTATGAATACAGTGTTGTCATACTTGCAAAAATAAAACAACCCAAACATAGGATAACATATTTCAATGAAAATCCCAACACCGAGCTTATTTAAGCCTATTCGGATTTGATAGAGGAACAAAGGGATCAAGTTTAGGTCAAAAACTATGCATATCGGCAGAAGTTGGCCAAATATTATAACAAGAAGGTATAAGTGAGAGCTTCTGTTAAGACTGATTTAGTCCTCAAAAGGACAACCCCGAATACAAGAAAACGAAAAAAAAAGGTGGCCAAATATTATATCTAAACGGAAGGGTTGTAAAGAAACCATGAATGCATATATGCTAAAAAAATATTATTAGTAGAGAAATGTTATTTTCAATGTAAATATAAAATTATTTTCTTATCATATTTTCTTAAATATATGATTAGTTATCTATCAAGATATCAAGCTTATACTCATTAAAATAGGTCGAGTTTAGGATTTAAAATTTTAAAGATTCTCAAGAGAAAAAAAAATAAGTGTCTACGGGCAATACCTTTCTTGCTGAAGAGGTATAATGATTTTTTAAAAAAGCTCAAAGGGAAAAATGTATTACCCATGAGCAGTACCCTTCCTATCAAATTAGTAGGATGATATTTCAAATATGAATAAGTGGAAAAAGGGGGTACCTACGAGCAACACACTTCTTGCCGATGAGGTATGATGCTTTTTTGAAAAAGCACAAAGGGAAAAAAGTAGTGACCTTGAGTATTACCCTTTCTACCGAGTAGGGTAATTCTATGACAACACTCAAGGGAAAAAATGAAGTACCTACGAGCAATATTCTTCCTACCGAGGTGGCAAGATGATTTTTCTAAAGACACTTAAGGTGAAAAGGTTTACTGAGCAGCATTTGTCCTACTGAGAAGGCAAGACTATCATCTAAAGGCTTTTAAAGGAAAAAAATGTGTACTCATGGGTAACATCTTTCTTGCCGTTATGGTAAAATTTATAACTTTTCAAAGAACACGTGAGTTATGTGGAACATTCGTCGAGGAAGTAGGATAGTTAAGTATATGAGGACAATACCTTGGCATAACCATAGGAATATATTCGAGGACATTCACTTTGTTCATTTACATGTTTTAAGGTATGCTTAAAAGGTTTATATTTAAGAATGATTGCAATTTAAATAAAAGTGTGTTCGAGTAGTAATTATATAAATTAGAGGATAATTACTTGGTTAATTGCCTTACAGTGTGTATGGAGATTAACAAAGTAAATCCAAGGACAATTAATTGGGTTATTTATTTGCTTAATTAAAATTAAGGTGTGCTCAGCGATTAATTAAGTAAATCTGAAGAGGATTGCCTGGTAAATTGTCTTGTCAATTACTATTAAGGCATGCTTAGCTATTATAAGTAAAGGTTGAAGAGCATAAGAGAATCATACATCTGAACATAGCAATACCAAAGGAAAAATTATATTACATAAAATGAAGACCTAAGCATAAGACTTGATCAGCATAGTCAAGGCCAAGTCTCTAACGATACCAAGGTGCTTGGAACTAAAATAAGAACATCTTCTGCATCGACCACTATAAGTTTAGAAATAATAAAAGTTTCATCATCCTTTGCTCCTAAAGTGCCGGTAGTAGTTGCATCCACATATGTGTCCTTGGTGGGCTTATCAGCAACATTCTCGGTTTACTAAACACTTCTTTTATAAGCTTTCTCTATGGCATCAAGATGTTCCACCTTATCACTAGAGATCTGAGAAATTGTTTCCTTCAACCATGACAAGTTGATTAAAGAATACAAGGACTTGAACAAAGTTTAAGCCATTGTACAAGGCAAAGAGGGCTTCATTTTCTAATGTGCTTTTTTAAGCCAACTGAGAAGCCTCTAGGTTAACACTCTCAATCCTAAACTCTCATCTCTTTAGCCAAGGTAGCTTCGAAGGAGTTCACCAATAGCTAAGATGTTCCAACTTCACCTTAACCGTCTTCAGCTTTGACTCGGTCTTTAGGCGAGCTGAAAATATAATAAAGATTAGCAAAATGATAAATGAAGTAAATAAAGAAAGCATACTTCTTACCCGACAGTGGAGCTCAATGAAAAAGTCGTAGGCTTGGATATAGAAGTAGCAAAAGACCTTATCTGTCTAGCTCTTTTTCATCTTATTCTTTACAACCCGAAGAAAGGGAAACAAATGGTCATACCAAGGATGTTTCAACTTGCATATGTCCATCAAGATCAGTTGTCTCCTAGAGTTGCCACCAATTAATATGTAGAGTGTCCTCTTCTCATTTAAAGGCCTCTTCTTGGTTGACTCAACAGAAGCATCTGATGTAAGTCCTTGATAAATTTTGTTATTCCCTCTATCTTTTACAAGGGACTCCTTGGCAATTGAAATGGTTGTCATAAGACTCGAGGCATCCCTTCGAGCCTTCTTCATCAGAAATCCTTATTCACAAAAAGGTTTTAAACATCTCATTTGCTCTGCGCAATCTCATTCCTACCCATTTGGTTCTTTAAATCCATCTTGCCTAGAAAACAAAAAGGAAATTAGATCTTACCAAAAGAAGAAAATTAAAGGACGAAGAGAAAACTTACACTTTTTGGACCTGACTTCTTTTTTAGAAATTGAGTTCACCAGACTTAACCTAAGCAAGTTCACCAGAATTTGAAAGAAAAAGATGAAGAGAAGACTTATTCATAAAAAAAAAAAAAAAAAGAATTGTTAGGTATATATTCCAACATACCTAAGGCTCATAAGAATAACAAGCCTTGAACAGCCCTGTACGCAGAAACTAATAGCGTTCTGAGATTAAACATCATCAGAGAAGATTTATCATAATAGTAAGAGGCACAAGGGTTTCTCAAGAAGCTAAGACCTAAGAGAATGAGGAGGTCTCGGGTCTACATCCCATATTAATACAAGGATCTTGGCTACAACTTACAAAGGTTTTGGCCACACGAACAACACCTGAGCTCATCTTGAATGAATAGAGAAGTCTCAAACAAAGATTTCTGAGACCTCTTAATACTTACGTATTTATGAAGGGATTATTTCCTTCCCGTATCTTTCCCGGATTATTCTCCAACAAGGATCCTTGCATGTTAAAACGTCTTATATAATAAGAATCTCAAGGGTAAGCTTCATAAAAAATGCACATGATGCATCTGATCCCATAAAATTCAGAAGCTGATACTTAACTTGTGAAATCTTTGTGATCCTTGCATAATACAATACTTGTTTCCAGATTCCATAGGAATTCTACCATTATCAAGAGACATAAACATCTACAAAATGAGATTAACTATGACTAGGTACGACTACTGAAACTTTGGCAAAAAGAACTACAACTCTTTTAAGCTTTTCTCTCCAAAAAGTAAAACCCTAACTTAAGCATCGGCGGGTTTTCGCCGGACCACTGTGGCTTTTACCCCTGAGATTACATTGTGGTTGTAGGTTAGAGAAATGTCCAAGGAGGAAGAAGATCGTTGCTGATGTACAGGATTCAAAGAAATGATTTTTGCTACATCAACATCTGGTGCCGTCTGTGGAAAGTTGAACAAAAAGTCAGTAACTAAAGGGAATCTGCACGATAATATCATGGAGAAATCACTTGGTTGGTCGAGAACGAAAAACAGCACATGAAAAAGGACAGACAGATTCAAGCTTTAGTAAATGAGGTAGTAAGAATGAAGAAGAATTGTTCCAAACCAGTTCCCCAACGAGGGAAACTCCTAAACTAGCAAAAGCAGTCAAAAGCAATGCGCCAAAAGCCTTATATGCCGTGAACCGCAGAAGTGGGTACCAACATAATGCTACCAGAAAAAGAAATATTGGCTCAAAGAAGGAAAAAAGGGAAATTCTTCAAGTATTTCCTCAAAGAACCCCGAGGCGATAATGATGCCTTTAAACCCCTTAATGAGTCTGCACCAATGTTTAAATATTCACTTAATGATTCAATCGTTATTCGTAAGAAGGGATTGGGTAACAGCCCTGATCAGGAGGACATAAGGACGTTTCTTGATTAAAAATGACAAAGAGAAGGCTCGGTGCGGAGTCCACCCCGAAGAAGGAAATCTAAAGAAGATAGGGATTGAGTGGAAAGTCTAGAGGCTCATGTTGAAAAATTGGTTAAGGAATTAGAGAATAAGAAGAGAAGAGAAAAGCGAAGGGGAGATGGGTCCATTTTTAAGATAGGATTTTATTCTAAGTCCCATTTTTTTCTTAAAAAATATGAATCTCGTTCTTCTCAAGAAATTTAAGATGCCCCAAATTAGCCTTTTCATAGGGAAGACCAACCCTTCTCTGTATATGTATTTATTCTGGGAAATGATTTTAATATAAGGGTTAGACGAATCCCAGATGTGCCGATTGTTCCCACTAACCTTAGAAGGACAAGCAAGAAAATGGTTCACTAGTCTAACTTCTGGTAGCATTGACAGTTTTAAACAACTATACGAAGTATTTGTAGACGAATTCAGAGGGGCTACTGTCAATCTTAAGACTCTTAGCTCGTTACTGCTCATGAAACAGGGAGAGAATGAAAGCCTCAGGAGTTTCGTGAAAAGATACCATGAAGAGGTGATGGAATTAGGGACCACCACTATTCCCGCCCCTTAAGGGTCAAACTGGCAGGAGATGCTAAGAACAAATTTTGCCAGTTTCATCAAAGTACCGGACACCTGACAGACAAGTATTTCGACCTCATAAGCCAGGAGAAATACAAATCCAAAATAATTACCTGTAAGACTTGGTAGCTATGAGAGAAGATGGATCTAAAGCAGTAGGGCAAGAAGATTGGACTATGGTGATCTCAGGTAGGGCGACGTTGGTGAGAAATTCTAACAAGTCGAGGAAAAACTATTCCAACTATTCACTGCTAAATACTCCCTCAGATATTCACATTATGAATGTACGAGCCGAAAAGAAATAAAAAATCGTCTCGGTACCCATCATGTTCACTGATAAGGATGAAGTGAGGGTTCACTATCCATACGATGACACACTAGTAATAACTTTGACAATAGGAATTGCTTAGATTAGTTGAATTTTAGTAGACACAAGGAGCTCGACTGATATTATCTTCAAAAAAACTTTGGATTACTTAAGAATCGAGGATCTAAGACTCAGACGTGCTGAGACCGCCCTTCACGGTTTTGGAGAATCGTGTGTTTACCCTCAGAATAGTCTAGCTACCCATCATCACGAGGGAAAGGTCGTACCAAAAAACTACGATGGTGGAATTCCAAGTGGTTGACCTCAAAATTCCCTACACCACGATTCTCGGCAAACCTTTCCTTAGAACTACAAAGGTGGTAGAAAGTGTGCATTATCTAAAATTGAAATTTCGAATAGGAGAAGAGATCAGAATTGTCAAAGGAAATAAAAATGAAGCTCGATCCTGCTTTGTGGTTTCTTCTAAAAGTTCATACTGTTTATCAAAACTCCCATGAGGAGAAGTTTTAAAAGCAGATGGTAAAAACTCGCGATAGGATCTGATCACCAAGAAGCTTAGGATAAAAAAAAAACCATCGGCCTTAGAGTCAGTAAAAGAGCTTGAGTATGTCGTCCTAGACCAGGGATCACCTTAGAAGATGATTAAGGTTGGTGCCCAATTCCCTAGTGATCTAAAGGCAAAACTCAAGGACATCCTGAGGAAACACATGGACGTGTTTGCATGGTCTCACGAAGACATGCCCGACATCGACCTACGAATAATTTCCCATCGACTAGCTATTGACCCTTAGTACAATCCAATAAAGCAGAAAATGAGACCATTCAACACGAAGAGAAGAGAAGCAGTACATGCAAAGGTGGATAAACTGATAAGAGCAAAGTTCATAAGAGAAATGCACTATCCAGAGTGGGTATTGAATGTAGTAACGGTCAAGAAGACTAATGGGAAATGGAAAATGTGCGTAGACTTCACATAACTGAATAAAGCGCATCTCATAGACAATTTCCCACTCTCTCAGATCGATCAATTGGTAGACTCAACAGCTTTTATAGGCAGTTAAGTTTTATGGATGCATTTTCAGGATATAATCAAATCAGAATGCATGAGCCAGACCAGGAGAAAATTACCTTTATCACTGACCAGAGATTGTACTGTTATAGAGTAATGCCTTTCAGATTAAAAAATACTTGAGCCACCATCTAAAGGCTAGTCAATCGGGTTTTCAAGCCATTAATCTGAAAGACCATAGAGGTATACGTGGATGACATGATCATTAAATTTTTGAAAGCCAGAGACCACCTGAAGTATTTAGAAAATACCTTTTTCTACCCGAGGAAGTATAATATGAAGCTGAATCCTAAGAAATATTCCTTCGGAGTTTAGGCCGGGAAGTTCTTAGGATACATAGTTAGTGAACGAGGCATTAAAGTTAATCTACAGAAGATCAAAGCCATATTGGATCTAAAATCCTCATCCAGCCTCAAGGAACTACAGAGTTTAACAAGACGATTGGCCGCTCTAAATAGGTTCTTATCCAAAGCTACTGACAAGTGTTTTCCTTTCTTTCAAATCATGAGAAAGGGAAAGAAAATTAAGTGGATAGAAGAATGCGAGTGCAGTTTTCAAGAGTTAAAACAATATTTCGCATCCCAACCCCACCTAATAAGACCTGAGATAGGAGACACATTGTACCTTTATCTTGCAGTAAGTAAGCATTCCGTAAGCTCAGTCTTAGCAAACAAAAATGATGAGAAAATTCCTTGTCTCATCTATTATACAAATAAAGCGTTATTGGACACCGAAACAAGATATCCACCACTTGAGAAGTTAGCACTAGCATTGGTGGTAGTAGCCAGAAAGTTAAAACCATATTTTCAAGCTCATAAAGTAGTGGTACTAACAAACCAACCTCTGAGACAAATTTTGGATCGGCCGAATCTTTTAGGTCATTTAGTGACATGGTCCGTCGAGCTCAGTAAGTATGACATTGATTACAAGCCTAGAAAGGCAATTAAGGGTTATGCCTTGGCAGATTTCGTAGCTGAGAGATCAGTATCCGAGCATCTCTTCATTCACCAAATTGTAGAAGTGTTTCTTCCTCAAGAGAATCCAATCACCCCCAAACGAAAGAGAGTCGATTTGGAACCTCTTTATTGATGAGCTTCAAATGCTCAAGGAGAGGGAGCTGGTGTGGTCCTCATAAGTCTAAATGGGACTAAGGTGATGTATTCTTAAAGTTTGATTTCAAAGTTACTAACAACAAGGGGGAGTACGAAGCTTTGATTGCAGGGGACAAACTAGCTCAGGCGCTAAAAATCACTGGCCTCGGTATTCACTCTAACTCTCAACTGGTAGCAAGCTAGTTGGATGGACAGTTTTAGGCGCAAGAAAATAATATGCAAGTATACCTCGAGAAAGTTAAGAAACTATTAGGCACATTGAAGACTGTCATAATTAAGTAAATTTCGAGAGCTAAAAACTCAAAGGCAAACATGCTAGCAAGATTAGCCTCTACCTTTAAAGGAAATGTTTGCACCTTTAAAGGAAATGGTCCAAATTAAGATGCTAAAACAAAAGAGTATAGAAACTAAAGACCACCAATCTCATATAGCTCAGATAGACGCCCATCGATGCTGGATCAACGAAATAAAGTCTTACATTCAAGACGGCGAACTTCCAGAAGATAAGGAGTAGGCCCAAAAAATAAAAAATAAGTCAGCAAGGTACACTGTCATTAATGGAGAACTATAAAAATGAGGATACAACATCCTTTACCTTAGGTGCGTAAGGCCTAATGAAGCAACTTGAATTTTAAAAGAAATCCACTACAAAATATGTGGCGGACAATAGAGAGCTCGAACTATGACTCATAAGATCTTAAAGTAAGAATATTATTGGCCGACACTTTGAAGGGACACGGTAGAGATAGCTAAAACTTATCATGAATGCAAGATGTATGATTGTATCCCGAGACAACCTCCAGAGAAGCTGACCTCACTGTTAAGCCCTTGGCATTCTCTCAATAGAGGCTCAACATTGGACCATTGCCATCAATTCAGGCTAACATGAAGTGCGCTATAGACTATTTCACGAAGTGGGTGAAAGCCGAACCCTTAGCTACCGTTACTGAAAAAAGAGTCACGATGTTCGTCAAGCACAACATTATCTACAGGTTTGAAATACCTTAAGTGCTGATTATAGATAATGAAAAGCAATTTGACAATGTAAGTTTCAGAGAATTTTACTCGAAATTTTCAATCGACCTTAGATTCGCAACTCCAGCTCGCCCAAAAGCTAATGGATAAGTAGAGGCTGCCAACAAGGTCATCAAAAAAGCCCTCAAAAAGAAACTCAAGGAACACAAAGGTGCATAGATTGACAAACTTTCTGAGATCTTTTAAGTGTACCGAGTCACTCGCAAGGTAGCCACAGGTGAAACCCTTATAGTCTAGCTTTCGGGTGCAAAGCGATAATTCCAATCGAGGTGGACGTATCAACTTTCTAGGTCAACAACTATAACGAGGCATCCAATGATCAGAGCTTACACTTAGAATTAGATCTACTAGAGGAAAAAAGGGATTGGACGATGATGAATGCCGTAGCTCATCAGTAAAAGGTAGCGAGATATTACAACAAACATGTTTGGCACCGTTCTTTACAAATAGAGGATTGGGTTCTAAGGCAGGTAACCCTGAACACTAAGGTACCAGGAGGAGGCGTTTTAGGAGCAAACTGGGAAGGACTCTATAAGGTCATTTAGGTCTTCAGAGTTGGAGTTTACTACCTAGAATCTCCCAGTGGAAACGGAGTTCGAAAATCATGGAATGCCGAACACTTAAAGTTGTATTACCCTTAAACATTAAAAATTTATAGCAAATTTTCTTATAAATCAATAAAGTTATTTTTATTTTCACTTTTGAAGTCAGTCAATAGATAAATCTAAGCCTGTAACATCGAAACATCTCGAGATCATCTCCTCTCGAAGCCTAAGTATAGGTGACACGGTTCCCAAACGTTAGCTTAACAATTGCTTCGAGGTAATAATACCTTCAGCTCGAATAAGCCCTGAGCAAGGTCTTAGAGAGCATAAGAGCAAAAGAGGTTCTTGAGTGACTACATCAAAACTTCTCGGGATAATATCCTCCCGAAGCCTAAGTATAGGTGACATGGTTTCCAGATGTTAGCTTAACAATTGCTCCGAAGTAATAGTACTATCAACTTAAACAAGCCATAAGTATAGTCTCGGAAAGCATAAGAGCAAAAGAGGTTCTAGGGTGACTACATCAAAATGTCTCGGGATAATCTCCTCTCGAAGCTTAAGCATGGGTGACACGATTCTTAGACGTTAGCTTAACAATTATCCTGAGGTAATAGTACCCTTAGCTCAAAAAAGCCCTGAGTATGGTCTTAGAAAGTATAAGAGCAAAGGTTCTCGAGTGACTACATTGAAACGACTTGGGATACTCTCCTCCCGAAACCTAAGTATGGGTGACACAATTCCTGGACGTCAGCTTAACTATTGTCCCGAGGTAATAGTACCCTAAGCTCAAACAAGCCTTGAGTACGATCTTAGAAAATATAAGAGCAAAAGAGGTTCTCGGGTGACTACATCGAAATGTTTTTGGATAATCTCTTCCCGTAGCTCAAGTATGGGTGACACGGTTCCCAGACCTTAGCTTAACAATTGCCTTGAGGTAATAGTAACTTTCGCTTGAATAAGCCTGAGCAAGGTCTCAGAGAGCATAAGAGCAAAAAAGGTTCTCGGGTGACTACATTAAAACGTTTCGGGATAATCTCCTCCTGAAGCCTAAGTATGGGTAACACAGTTCCTAGACGTCAACTTAACAATTGCCCCAAGGTAATAGTACCCTAAGTTCAAACAAGTCCTAAGTACAGTCTCAGAAAGCATAAGAGCAAAAGAGGTTCTCGGGTGACTATATCAAAACGTCCCGGGATAATCTCCTCTCGAAGCCTAAGTATAGGTAACAAGGCTCCTAGACGTCAGCTTATCATATCCCAAGATAATAAAATATTTGGCTCAAATAAGCTCTGGGTTTGATCTCAGGGTGTATAAGAGCAAAAAGATTCTCGAACGACTATATTCGAACATCTTGGAATGATCTCCCTTAAAAGCTCAAGAAAGGATAGCACAATTCTTGGACGTAAGCATTACATCCCACTCCAAGAATTTCTGGGTAATCAACTCACACCTGAAGCTTAAATGATTCTTAAATATGAAATCAATTACGAAGCTCACGCGATCTGAAGGAAATAGAGGCACAAATTACCTCGGAACGGGGGGGAGAATGTCTTAGGCATAACCCTATAGCGGGTCTCGAGGGTAAAAATATCCTGTAATTTATTAAGTCTTAAGATTCAAAGTAAATGAAGGAAGTTTAGCCTCATATTATTTGAAGTTTAGTTACAGAACCGTTTTGAGTTTGAAAGACTTAAGTCAAGGCTAATGAGCGTTGCAAGCATTACGGATAAAGTCAAAACGTTGAAGGTAGAGGACAGCATAACAGAGGAAGAATAAAGCAAACTAAGAAATCTTTAATGAAAGTTTTATTAATATGTGGTTCATTATATAAAAAAAAAAAAACTAAACTAAACTACTTCAGCAAGCTGGCCAGTTGAGGGTCGGTCAGAGAATTCACTGGATTAGCAGGAGGGGCCTCGGGATCAACCGCTCCTAAAGAAAAGGGAAAAGCCTCTATCTCCTCTGCAGAAGAGATTTTCACGGGATCAGCCACAGTAACAAGGGGTGACTCAGTAGAAAAACCAATGACGAATTCCGTAAGAGGCACGTATACTATCTTAAAGTTGGAGTACTCTTCTTCCTCAAGGAACACCTCATCAGGCTGATCCCCTTCTCAGCTCAGAGGCTGACATTCCAAGGTCTCATACAGCCAAGTCAAATCCAAGTCGGGATACCGGCATTGGAATGTCTCACAAGTCATATTAATATTATCATTGACCCACTCGTGAAGCCAAACTCCATCATGTCCTCGTCCTCTTGAATCTTTTAGACCAAAAATAGATTTCTCTATCTCTCGATCTCTAAGAGCTGCCTTAGTTCGCCACATGCTCAGTTGAAGTCCTCGAGGCATTTCAGGCTTTCCAACCTCAAACGAACTCCAAGACCTCGACTCTCCTATTAACCTAAGTCTGAGACGAGTCAGAGGTGGCCACCCTAACTTGGAACTCTTCATGCTCCCAATCCAACTTTCTAATGTCGAACTCAAACTTGGTTTTGTCCATTACTAAGTTCTTTTCCACTTAATCAACCTTCTTCTTGGCCTCGGACACTAGAGAAAAATCATCCGTGAGGGCACCATGCAGCAGCATGGTTGAATAGAAAAGCTGAAAGCTGTTAACACCAAATTGTTAGAAAACAAGTTACAACAAGCACCATCAACTAAAAAAAAAAAAAAAGAAAAACTCACCTGACTCAGCCTCTTCAGTTAGTAATGACTCGCTCTAGAGCCTAGCAATATCTTCAAAAAATTTATGGTTGGTGCTCTGAACTTGTAGGTTAATACAGGGAAGGAAGTGTTCGAAATACTTCCTCTTTCCCGCAAGAAAGTCCTTGGGAAAAAGCTTACGAGGCTCTACCACCTCTTTATTGGCTTGGCTGAACATCTACTTTTTCTTCTAAGACCTCTCCTCAGAAGTCTCAGTGGCAGCCTTGCACCCTTTCCCTTGTCTGCAAACGGAGCCAGAAGAGGAGGCATTGGACCTAGGATTATTACCCCCTTGCTGGTGCCCTAGGGGCTAATCAAATTGAAGAAGCCAGTTGCCGTTAAAGCTCCTAGGGCCTTAACTAAACCTTTTTAGGTGGCTTTGGGAGGTAGAAGAGCCTTCCCAGCTCGCTTCTCCTTAGCTAGTCTCTACAAGACCTCGTATGGGACTAGAGTAGGATTTCTGGAAGCCATCTTGCCTACAATATCAAGTAAAGGTTAGATACGGCAATTTGAACTCAAAGGTGAGTTATCATATGATAATTACCTTCTCGAATGGCTTTTTCCCAGACCAGTTAATCCCTAGATTCTCAAAAATCGATGAAACCTAACGGGATTATTTCGTCTTCTGAGAGCAAAATGCTCTGGTCAGAAGCTAACGACCTAGCCAATCTCACCCTCTCTTGGCTACGGAGATCTAACGTAAGCTTATCGCTCTAAGTAACTGCTTCCTTAAAAGCTCTCAGCACATGAAAATAAGGGGTAGAATTCCAATTACCTTTAACTAAAAACCACTTCTTTTTCTAGTTCTTGTTGGAGGTGGGGTTACCAGTAATGGGATTTGTTTCGTGAAGTCTGAGATCTAATGCCATACTATGTATAGACCTGACAAAATCCTCCAACTATTTAAGTTCAATTGGTATGGAGGAATCCTAAAGGAGGCGAGAATTTAAGTAAAATAACTTTGAAGAGGGATCCTAACACCTACATGAAAAAAATTCTTCATTGAAGGCCATCTTACCCTTAGGCGAATAACTTGGAAGCTCATTCGCCTCTTGAACTCTAACATAAACTTCCTCAAGAATCCTATACAACCTAATGTACACATCGAAGTCCAATTCTATTATAACAAAGGAAAACCTATCTGCCTCAAACTGTGTTAGGTCTCACCTCACTAAGATGGGAAGAGCAACAGGGACGATGGCTTGTCCATTACCAGGGTTATTTCCCCCAAAAGCCACTTTTTGTTTATTTACAGAAGAAAAAAAGATGGTTAAAGGCTATTCCAAGATCATCAACAACTTAAAAGGGTGAGCCTAAAGGTCTCTAAACCTAAGAAAATGTTTACCAATTTCTTTAATCAATTAATTATACTACAAAATCAGTCACGAATGAATAAAAAAAGAGACTTACTGTTTAAAGTTGCTGAAAAAAAGAACTTGAAGTTGTCAGATTTGAAACCAAGCTGTTGTTGCTTTGTTGCTGTTGAAGTTGTTTGCAAAGGAAGAGTGACAGTGTAAAGGTGAAGACGAAAAAAGTAAAAAGGTAAAAGGCAAAGTATTTAAAGGAGAGGAAGAACCCTAACCACTGATGCACATTACAAATTAAGGGATAGGATGGCACCATGTTAAAATAGAAGCTGAGGGGATATTTTTCATTTATGAAAATGAGCTAACCATCATTAAGGACAGTTAGATCTTTAGAGGCTCGAGGCATCGTGATCCCATGAACTAGTCATCTTCTACCACGTATTGGAAGCCAGCGAGTTTCAAGCTGAGCATTTAAGAGCAGCGAGTAGACACTTCTTTACCAATGAGTACTTTAGTTTTGTCAAAAATAGTTATTTTTGACTAAAACTTGGGGGCTTGATGTTTGGTATATAGTCTAGTATACCTAAGGCTCATAAGAAAAACAGGTCCTGAAATGCCCTCTACGCAGAAACTAATAGCATTCTAAGATTAAGCATCACCCGAGAAGAGTTATCCTAATAGCAAAAGGCACAAGGCTTTCTTAAGAAGCCAAGACCCAAGGGAATGAGGAGGTCTTGAGTCGGCATCCCACATTGATATAAAGGTCTCGGCTATAACTTACAAGAGTCTCTGCCAATTTATAAAGGGTCTCAGACGGACAACATCTAAGCTCATCTCGGATAAATATAAAAGTCTCAGACAAAAATTCCTGAGACCTCTCAACACTTATGTAATTATAAAGGGATTATTTCCTTCTAGTATCTTTCCTTGATTATTCTCCAACAAGGATTTTTGTCCGTTAATACTTATTACATAATAAGAATCTCAAGGGTAAGCTTCATAAAAAAGGCACATGATGCACATGATCTCATAAATTCAGAAGCCGATACTTAACTTGTAGAATCTTCGTGATCCTCAAGCAATACGATACTTATTTTCAGATTCCATAGAAATTTTACCATAATCAAGAGACATAAATATCTATAAAAGGAGATTAACTACGACTAGATACGATTACTGAAACTTTGGAAATACAATAAAAAAAAAAGCCATAGCTCTCCTAAGCTTTTCTCTTCAAAAAGTAAAACTCTAACTTAAGTATCGGAGGGTTTTCGTCGAACCATTGGCTTTTACTCCAGAGATTACATTGTGGTTGTAAGTTAAAGAAACGTTCAAGGAGGAAGAAGATTGTTGCTTCTTCAACAATAATAACCACAGATGTTTCTACTCCTTATTGGAAAAGAGCGATGGATGGGTTTCTTCTTCGCCAACTTGGCGGTAAAGTAGTAGAAACTCAAATATCTCTTTAGATTCGGCCTCAAATGGTTAAGAGATTGTATTTTTACAAGTTGGCTTAGACTGGTCGGCATTCTTGTAGAAGACAAACATCTCAGATATTGTCCTCTAAGCATCAACATTCAGTTGACAGGGAGTAATCCTTTGGCATCGAAATATTTAGGAAAGTAAGGTTAAATGTTAAACCGAGCTCTTTATTTAAAAAAATCTTCGTGAAAGGTAAATCATCTTTGAGGAGGATTACAAAGGTACTTTCATTCCTTCTGTAACTAAAGGTAAATGTCATCAAGAATCATACATGTCCTCTTGAGACTTTTTAGGTCATCTATTGTGAGGGAAGGTCTATACCATTCCATCTCGTATGTTTATTATTTTACAGAAATAAGGGAAATGGGCTGAGACCTACCTGTACATGAGATAGGAAGGAAAAAAGTAAAGAGGAGAGAGAAAGATACTTTCTTCTTTTTATACACGCTTAGTAAAGGAAAATTCGGCCATTTATTTTCTAATAGTGTGGATGAAGATTGCACGGCAAACTTTCAATGACATCACGTCTGCTATGAAAATAGTTAATTGGACAAAAGAAATGACAGGTTGGCATGAGAGAAAATGTCTCACCATTTTATTCACCTTTTCAAATTTCAAATAGGTGTCATCCTAAATGATACGGTTCTTTAAATATTGCAATGATAAGTGAGCTAAAGATAGATGTCAAGGATTCGTCAATTATGACATATGTTAAAGACATACGTTGAGGATACACCAGAATAAAGACATTACCAAGGACCTGCTTGCAATAATACAACATAATAACAAAAAATATAAAATATTGAGGATTTATAGAAGATGAGAAAAGAAAATTTTTTAAATATTTTTCGATAATAGATTCAAAACTCGCTAATATTGAAAATTGAAAGACTCTTATTAGGTCATGATATTTTTAATTAGCAAAATCCACTCTACGTCAGTATAGCAAATATCTCCTCATCCAAAATCATCATTGGGTTTGATTACTTATTCTTAAAAAGGAGATTAACATCTTCAGACTGAAGATGAATCAGGTTGTCCTTGGGTCGTATTTCCAAGCATAATTCATCACCTTCATCATCAACATAAAAAGATTAAAAGACTGAGTACATGTCAGGCTGTCCTTGAGACATATTTATAAAAGTTCTATTTTGTTAAGACATATTCACATGATTTAGGCCTTTTGGTAAGCCAAATTCTAGGTAAGGTATATGTTGAGGCAATAAAAATCCTTCTTAGAGCTCTTCGCACCAGTAATAATCTTCTTTACTTATTTCGATATTATTTTACCTAAAATCACAGCAAGATCTAAGGGGTAAAGTCGGTAGTTCGGCAAAAATCCTTAAATACTTAAGTTAAGGTTTTACTTTTTTTAAGAGTTGAGAAGAAGAAATATAACGGCAGCTTTAACTTATGCAAAACTAGGTTGAAGCGCCACTGCGTACTTGGTTTCTCTTTATTACCTTTCTATATCTCGCTTCTTGCTAAATCTTCCAAACATATTGAGATTCCTGTAGAATCTGGAAATTATAATCTTAAATGTATTTAGATTCTGGGGATCACGGAAACTTAACTTTATAAGCATTGGTATTCTGAAAATTGCAAGATCTTAAGCCCTTCTTGCAGAATATATCTATTAGATCATGAATCTTTATAACAAAATGATCCAAAAACAAACTAGAAAGAAAATGAATTATTTGTCAATAAGTAATTGCCGAAAGGTCTCGAAAGTCTTTGCCTGAGACCTTTTTATTTACTTAAAATGGTTTCATATTTAGTCGTATGCTTGAGACATTCGCCATGTTGCACCCAAGACCCTCATAATTGAAAGAGGTCTCAAGATTCATATTTAAGCTTGAGACCCTCTATTAAGTTTGAGATGTCTTGGCCCTTACCTTATCTAAAGTCCTTGTCATTCTATGGTCAGGCTCTCCTTAGCTCGAACTAAGTTTAGATTTTCTCTATCTTTTGTGGGACTTCAGCTTAGGTTCTGTATCACCTATTTGGTGGCTCAAAGCCTATTGGGCTTTATTTATGCCTCATATTATTTTTTAAACATCAAACCCCATAGTTTTTAGTTAAATAGTAATTATTTGACAAAAACTAAAGGTTTTGATTTAAAAAGACTCGCTCACATGAAAACATTAAATACTTGACTCGAATTTTGTAAGCCTCCATCTAAGTATCAACCTTCAATTGGCTTACCAGGCAACATCGCTTTAGGTCCCAAAAGATTTCTTTTACCCTCATCATTGCCGTCTCCATTTGGTATTCCAATAATTATCTTTTAATCTTCTATCCATCATAGCTTTATTTCATCCATTCATCTCCTTATTGAATCAACAATTAGGATTCATTATTTTCCTAAATCTCTTTTTTTCGTTCTTTCATTATGTTCAGTTGCATTTTCTTTGCTCTCAAACTTTCCTTAGACTTTCTATTGCAATAAAAGAACACAGAAAAACAAACTCTAAGTTCAATCATTGTGTTGCTATTGTCTCTAAGAACGATGATAATTGACTAGGAACAAAACACTTAGGTCTTGCATTTTGATTTTCAGTTCCATCTTTATTCTAGATTGCAAGCTTCAACTTGCTTTATCAAAGTCATTTTCATTCTAGACTATAACTCTCTTCTCATTGCACCAAGACTACTTTTGTTCTAGATTGTAACCCTCTTCTCGTTATAGACAGTCTTACCAGGAATAAGATTTTCTGCGAGTCTTAGGTGATTGTTCTTTATTCAAGTTACTTCTTCATTTCACCAAAAATGGTAAGTCCTTCTATTCTTTAAACTTCTCTTTTTATCAATTTTGGATTTTTGTTGTTTAAGGCAAACATTGGATAGCCTTTTAGGGTTTTAGACTGTATGTAAATTTTCACGAGTTGTTGATGATCCCTAGTAGTTTTTGATAGTTTATTTTTTCCCTTTTGTGAACAAAAATGCGTTCTGTTTCAAGTGATAATGAAACTGCTTCCAAGGGAAACAACTCTGAGGAAGAAATGATCGTTATCTCTGCTCCCCTTCTTATGCTTGAGACAATGGAGCATTCAACACCTTTTGAGGCAGACTGGTTTCATTCCACTATCACAAAATCAAATCTATAAACTTA
Source organism: Cedrela odorata (assembly GCA_035584115.1). Lineage (NCBI taxonomy): Eukaryota > Viridiplantae > Streptophyta > Magnoliopsida > Sapindales > Meliaceae > Cedrela > Cedrela odorata. The sequence goes on along the minus strand of JAXCLQ010049358.1, from coordinate 1,157 downwards.
GACCTGTTGCTACAATATTCCTGAGGGCATTTATCTTAGGATTCCTCAGACAAATAAACTTCCTAACTGTTCACCTAATGGTGAAATTTCCTTTAACGAATAATTGTTTCACCTTAGAGTCAAACTCCCACTTCAGACCTAGTTTACTAGAATTTTTGAATCCTTTAGCATTACCCCTTAACAGCTAAACCTCAACTGTTGGAAAATCCTATTGGGTCTGTTTGTTTTGTGGAGTCAAATTTCATACTATGCTCTTTATTAAAGAAAAACCCAATAAAAAACCTTATGTGATACTATCTTCAAACCTGACCTGGAAAACGCAATTCTATAACATGAAATCCATCTTGTAACAAGGATTGGAAGAATAAATGGTTTTTGTCAGTTGTGAATAAAATTCTGACAATAACATTCAGGTGCCTAGACAATTTGGAAATGCAATCACCTGAAATGATTTACCTAAGCTCCTTGCTCGAAACTTGGAAAGTGTTGAGATGACCAAATCTTTGGCATCTAGCCAAAAATCTCTCATTTTTTATGTTGACCTGATCTCACCACGTCATGTGAATTTTTGTGTCTTTGAGGGCCATTTAGCCTCAAAAGAAGCGTAAGCTGGTAAGTAGTCTTTTCTTCTTTTCCTCTTATGCTGGATTATGGTAGTTGACCTTGCTATCACCTCTTTTTGCTATAGGAGATATGGCTCCAAGGAAGACAGTGCAGAATCCTCTAGACGCACTGAGGAAGCTGGCATAAGCCAGAAAGCTGAAAGGGCTCTTTAGGGTTTTGGTAACTGGAATAAAATTTTTTTGAACTTAAAAAAATAAATAAATATACGATAAAAAATTTAAAAAGTGAGTTAACTTTAAGTAAGCCAAAGGATATTATATGTATTGCGCCTAATGGGCCAATGGAGTTTACAAGAAAATGAGCTAAATGATTAGCCTAATGATTTTGAAGTATTTCAATTACAATTGGGCTTAGAAAAATAAAATGTAAAACAAGCCCACTAAGCTAAATGGCCAACCCACATGTTTGTGATTAAGCAAATTCATTTTTTTTTTACTTTATTAATTCATTCTTAAAGGATAAGTCTTAGCAAAATTCTAGAAGAAATGAGAAGCTAAAGCAAAACAAAGAGAGAAGGAAGAAAACCCATGAAA
>JAXCLQ010049347.1:0-19349 GCA_035584115.1 Cedrela odorata | reverse complement strand
TCATTTGCTTGATTGAATTAATATATTGTTATCATCAAAATATGAGTGCTTGAGTTTGTGTGACACCAAGGTCAACACACCAAGCTTCTCTTTGTTGAAGAAGAGGAAGAGGCTTATGGTTTCTCAAAAAATACACAGAAGAGAAACGAAAAATAAAAACAGAGAAGGAAAAACACTAAACATATTATGTGTGTATGTCTTTATATATGTATATGCAAGCTTAACCCTTAAGCTTTCTTTGTTAAACAAATCCTTCCACTGACTCCCACACTTTCATAAATATCAAAATTCAATTAATGCAATCGTGAGTCATTGCTAATTTAGGTCGGTAGAATGCATGTCCATAATCATATGCATGCATTCCTTTAATACACATATATACATACATTAATGCATTAATACATTATTAATACATTAAAACATTATAACATTATAAATATAATATATATATATTAATCAAATTAACATATATATATATATATATCAAAATGAGAGAGAGAGAGAGATACATATATGTATACATTTATATACACATATATTAATAAATATCTTACATATATATATACATAAATATATTAATAATATATTTTAGATATTTATAATTATATTAATATAATTAATAATTATATTTTATGATTACTTTAATCATATAAAAATATAATAATAATATATTAATATTATTGCATCCGCAAATCATATTTATGGTACCCCAAAATTAAACTGAAATATTTTTCACGCATACACGTGGTAACACGTCAAAGCTAAAAAATATATTCTTTACAATAAATAATCAAATTGCTATCCGATTAATATCTGTACAACATCATTAATTAGTTAACGATTATTGCATAGTAGCAATAACCATCATCATTAAGTAACCGACTATATGTGAGACCCCCTAGGTTCACTGTGAGCTGGACATGGGTAGACACGAACTCCTTTGTATCTCTTTGGTACAACTCTTTGCAACCAAAGTTCCCAATGATCATATGCAACCTTTAGCAAGATGCCACAACCCCCAAACACTAATGAATCCATATAGTCATACGTACATATAGTAAAGTCTCTTTGCTGTCGACTCTCGATCGAGTGCGGGTCATGGAATCGTCAAACCCTAACTCAATCATAGGAACAAGGTCTCGAATCATATATAGGAATTATGTATCCGAAAATACCTTTCCAGAAACATATACTCTGGCCAGAGATTTCATTTTTCATGTATGACATCCCCGTCTAGGTTCTCAAGCTCTAATATCTAAGCTAGCAGATTCCGTCTTAGTTATCACCTGTCCTCTTACATCTAAACACATTACCAACAAGCTTCTTTCACCAGGCATGGCTAGCCTAGTGCAATATACATAATTGAACAATGTGTGTCAATATAGAGGATAACCGTGACACCTTAGATCAAAGAACCAGTGGTAAACTAGTACGGCTGTGTAACGTATCATTGACTGTGAATAATCACCCATATGATTCGTCACGTTTGGTCACGTTCAGTAACGTGCACTCCAATGTATTACTCATATTTATGATCTGTGACATGAGACTTGTCACCCAATTATTAACATCAAATATTAATCCTTGGCAACATCAAACATGCCAGTCATGCAATCTCATACTCCAATATGATAATAACTCAACTGAGAACTAATTCGGATATATTTAAATCAAACTCTGTACTCATATCTACAACTCTTTGCAGATAAAGTCATGACGTCTTAATACATCATGGGATCTCATTCTGCATTTTATATATAATATCTGTATATATACGCAACTGTATATGCAAAATGATATAGATGCCATTTTATTAATCATAAACTAATTTACAATAAATTACAAAGTTATATATACATAAGGATGATATCCCTAAACTATATGACTCGATTGGATCTAGGACATATCTCCAACAAAAAAGAACTAGTAGGCGTAAGGATTAGTAATGGGAGTCATTACCCTCCAATTATAGTGAGTAAATTTATGCATACATGAATATTATATTGATATATGTGTGTTATACATATATGTATTGCTTGTATGTTAATCAAGCAGTTTTATTGTTAAAAAGAATTTGAAATAAAATTATTTTATGTGAAGTGCATGATATTGGATTGATTTGATTACTTGGTTTGCTTTTAAATGTTATGTTATATACACACTGAAATGGTCGAGGAGACTAGGATTTGATAATTTATTTTAAAATCATTGATTGTAATGATTTTATTTTAATGCATGCATATTGGTGTATGGCTGGTAAGGCCAGATATTAATTTATGGCCAGTAGATCTGATGTATGGCCAGTAGGCTTGTTATTTAACTGTATATACAAGGAGGTAGTCTATAGACGGACCTATTGAGAGGCTGCATAGGTGAGTGGAGTCGCAGTAGGGTGGTATAAGGGAGAATGTCCATGGCAAGCCCACTATGTGCCGAACGCATGGTTATATAGATACTCTATGGAAAGTCCTAATGGCTTGATAGGGTTATCTTGGATTTGACAGATATGATGAGGATAGTCGTTCGTATCTCTAAGCGACTACTTGTAGCCAACATCAGTCAGACGGGCAGTGTTTTATAATTCATGTTTAACCTTAATAAAGTAATTTTGTAAAATATGAGATATGATTTGCTATTTTATAAAGAATGCGTTACATATGGTTTTATGCATAAAAGACTCACTAATGATTTCTTGGATTTGAAGGATATGATGAGGATAGTCGTTCATGTCCCTAAGCGACTACTCGAGACTAACATCAGTCAAGCGGGCGGTGTTTTATAATTCATGTTTTACCTTAATAAAGTGATTGTGTAAAACATGAGATATGATTTGCTATTTTATAAAGAATGTGTTGCATATGGTTTTATGCATGAAAGACTCACTAGAGGTTTCGACGTTACCTTGGCCAAGGTAGCGATCGAGAAAGTATGGCTAGCCTGGTATTGATATTTGAATCTGTTTGCAGACCAATGAATTACTTTCTCATGACTTGATTTTGTGAAAACATATATGTATTTGACAGTATGATGTAAATGAAATCCCAATATTATAATTTAGAAATGCGTGTGCATGTATGTATATATGTTTGTACTTTGTTTACTCACTGAGTATAGTTATATACTCATTCCTCACCATTACAGCTTTCAAGTTAGGCGTTATAGTACTCTCCAGGCTAGTGGTAGCCACAGAGAGCCTTCAACGCTCTAGGTAGGCTTCTCTTGACTCAGATATGTACCTTAAGTCCACTAGCTATCATTTACTAGATATGTCTACTTGGATTGTGTAATGTATTTGAAAACTAAACGTTTATTTAATTACTCAAACCCGACTGGGGATGTCATGGAGATCAATTCTTTGATAATGATACCATGGATGGGAATTATGTTTTATAAACTATTTTTAGGATTTTGAGTTATAAGAAAGCCTTACAGGCTTCTCTTGATACATCCTAAATATATAGGGTGTATTAGGAGGGTTTGTGATTATTGTCACGAGTGGACTCCAAGGTCAGGGCGTGATAATTTTAGTGTTATCAAAGCACCAGGTTTTGAAGTGTGCTTTTAAATATGTTAAAAACAATTTGATGTTTTAAAACGGGTTAAACATGGTTTTGAAAATGAATTGATTTTTAAATTTATCCAGTGGACATTAAGTGAATCAAGTAGTAGATAAGTATATACTGTTGTGAAGCATGTACTATCAAACTTAGTTCTTTACCTAGTAAGCGTGAATGAATACTTACTCTGCGTACGGAAAAAGAAGGAGTAGACTATAGAGAGAGATGGTTCCCAGTAAGGAATAAGGGTTTCTTGGCAACAATTCATTCTGATTGTTCATATTATATGACCTTATTTTTTTGTATTCCTGAAAGATATATAATACTATCTTGATGTATATTCAAAGAAGATGTGTTGATTTGATTGAGTTTGAATCTCGGCAAAAATAGAACTAGTTTCAATTTTGGGTAAGCCGAGCTTGTGTGATGAGATTGGAATTATTTACATTTATATTCTAAGGTTATTTCATTAAGAAATAATGCGATCCCGAGATAAACTAAGAAATGATGAAATACCGCAGGGTGTAGGGTTAGACTAGAGGGTGACTACACCCCCTAAGAATATATGAGGGGTAATAATAATACATATGATGAGTATATTAGCTGAACTTGAAATGTGGACATGATAAGGGTTACACTGAAAATATGGACAATGTTTATGGTATATTAGAATACCCAAAACCAAACATCAACTTAACTTAAGCAAGTTCCCGCGAGACACTCACCTAGAAAATTAATGATAGCACCTCAATGCTAATAACTCATGCAGTCTCCACATAGTTTTTTTTTTTATGCTAAAGATAAACTTACTAAGTTGATTAAGGAAGCTAGACATTTGGGGTGTGTATTTTTTTGGAAAATCTAATGTAGATATGGCAAGTAAATAAATGAGATTAGTACAGCTGAATCTGCAAGATCAAGTTATTGCAGATGATGATAAGTTAAGAAAGATTTTACGGTTGTTGCAGGATAGTATTGCCACTTGTTAGCAGGAGAGATTAGTCAAATTTGGGTCGTAGTTAACTTGGGCTGACTTTTTGAGAAAATCTTAAAATTGTTACTTATGCATTATCATAAAAACTAGAATAGCCAAGAGCTCTTAAATATAGGACACAGCTGAGGGAGCTGGTCGAGTTTGAGACAAGATTGAATTTGGATATCGGGGAACAGATTCCCGTGACTGATACTTGGGGTTACCAAGATTTAACTCTTTATAGCTAGAAATTGAAAGTACATAAACCACTGAAGTAAGAATGGTGCAGAAAGACTGTGTTGGACGATTTGCAGTGATAATAGGAGAGGCTACTTTAGAGACAGATCTTGTTATAATTAAGATTCAGAATTTTTAATACCATTCTAAGAATGGGTTGGTTATCACAATATTGAATTTTAGTGGATATGTGAGTTTAGGTGAATCAGTTAGAGAGTACCCCAGTTGCAAATTTATTTTCAGATGTATTTCTAAATGAGTTGTCTGGAATACCTCTATAATGAGATTTTCAATTTCTATCATAGACCTTATGCTTGGATATAACCCAATCTATATGCCTCTATACTGTATTGTACCAGTAGAGCTTAAGGAGCTCAAAGAGCTTAAGGAGCTCAAAGAGCTTAAGGAGCTCAAGGTTAAGTTGTAAGAATTGATTGATGAGGGTTTCATTAGACCCAGCATTGTACCTTGGGGTACACCTAGTTGTTTATAAGGAATAGAGACAATACCTTGAGGTTATGTGTTGATTCCAGTCAGTGGAACAAGGTGATCATCAGATATAAGTACTTGATATCCTGTATAGGCTATTTCTTTGATCAATTACAAGTAGCAACTGTATTTTCTAAGATTGATTTGAGATAAGGGTATTACTAGTCAAAGATATTGGGAGAATGATGTTTATAAGACTCTCTTCAAAATAAGATGGGAGTATTGTGAGTTTTTCTAGTATGACAAGTATATAAATCAAGATTATTAGTTTGGTAAAAAATTGAGAAACATATATGTTTTTTGGGTGATATTTTATAAGATACGAATTATAAGTAAAATCAAATCTCAATGTTATGATTTGGAGCAATATTACTATATAAGATTTGGTATATATTTATATATATGCGATAATTATAAGAGTAAAGAATTGAAGTATTTGTTGATATCATTTTCATGAACACCATGATAATTTTTCATGAGTTGGGTATATAATGATGTTGTTGAATTTATTATTATTATTATTATTGTTGTTGTTGTTGTTGTTGTTGTTGTTGTTATTGATGCAGTCTGGAAATATTATGAGACCCTATCAAAGACTAATTAATTGATATTAGTCGAAATGAATTTAATGATTAGATAATTTTCTTTCTCAAGTTATTTATGGTGACTTGAATTTATTTCATTAGTATATGTGTGTGTATCTATGGAAATTTATGAGGTTGCTTTCAAGTATTTGAGTTGTGGAGTATATTAAGACATTGAAAAATTTTGAAGTGATTTATGTTAAATTGCAGGTTGATTTTATCCAAATTATGGGGGAAACTCTGCAAAAATTTTTGGCAAGATGTCAATAAATTGTACACTTGATTTATATTAAGAGTATTTATTAAGCCCTATACACTTTTAGCTTCTTATTATTTACATATATTAGTTACATTACGATTCGTACTTGTATTGGAAATTATTGAAGGTACCTCTAAGGATTTAAAGTCGATAATATATATTTTCATAGTTAAAATGATGATGAAATTTGATCATGGGTTTTTGTAATAAGTTTGGGAAATAATTAAGGAGTTGCAGAAGAAGTGTCCATATCAGGGTATTCTTGATTGACTGCTTGTGGAAACTTTCTATAATGAACTAACTCATTTAGTCGGGATTACCATAGATATAGCTGCCAAAGGTGTTTTAAATGGATGAACAAGCAGAAGAGGTATAAAAGTTATTAGAAGAAATAACTTACAAAAATTTGTTAATGGTCAAATAAAAGAGGTATGCTAAAGAGAGTTCCAAGTATTTATGATGTATGTGGCATAAGTATGATGAATGCCAATGTTGAGTATTTGGTAGAAATGTTTGGTAAATTAGGTAATGTGAACTTTGTTTCTAGTCTGAATTATGATTGATGTGGAAAGGCAAATAAGGCAATCAACCAATTTCATTAATTCTCGAGGATATGGTAATTTACATAGTAAGATAGAAGTCAAATCTAAAAAGAGTATAGTAAGGCTGCCATTTTGGGAAGTGGTAAGCGACTTGGTGAGTTAGTTGATGAAATTGTGATTAATGAGACTATGGTGTGTGATAAAATAGTTCGAGTTGTAGGGGAGGCAAACTTCCCTTAGGGGAATGAACAAATACCTCAGTAGTCAGGGTGGGAGGTCTTAGAAGGCCGAGAGACAAATTCCTATTCAGTGGGCCTGTGAGGGACACAGAGTTGTAACGTGGTAACTTAATAGTCCAGGCTTGGGTCAGCGGGGAGCCGGCGGTAACCAGGTCGTGGGCCAGGGCGTTACATTATATGTTTAGAATAGATATTATATATGAGTCAATCAGGGAGATTTTTAATATTGAAAATATTAAAAAACCTCATGAGACTTATCCAGTGAGTATGGGGACAAGTCAAGATGAAGATCTAGATGTTACAGCATGTGTAGTAGAGGCTACATATTCAAGGCTAAAGTAGAGGTATGAATTTTGAAAATTTGGAGAAGGTAATCCATTACCTCTTTCTTTTGATATGCAAGCACTAATGGCGATAGTGGATTTTATAAATTGTATCTTATACCCTTATTTTGGATAAGTTTAAGACCAAAATAATTGTTGCTATACTAGCGTATCCCCAAAATAATAAGGGAACAGATTAAGTACTATAGAATTAATTAAGAATTTTGACCTAATTATCGAACACCGTTTAAGAAATATTAAAAAAGTGATAGATACTTCAAATATGAAATCTTCTGATATTTTTACATGTGTTTGAGCAGCATACATGCCTTTGTTGGTAAAGTAAAGGCCTTGTTTGTAGTCCAAAGTTATGATGATTTCGGACTCTTGGTGGCTAAAATTGTTGAGAAACCACATTGGTGGATCAGATTTATAAAAGATAATTATAAAATAATAGTTAGCCAAAATATGAATTAAGGATGTATTATAGAGTTTTAAGGTAACTGTGATATGTACCTATTGTTGATTGAAGTTGTATATAATAATAGTTGTTCAGCTAGTATTAGTATATTTGGCAATAAACATTTTAGAAAATAATGAACACTTTCATGTCGGAGTTTTAGATAGTATCACCTTGGAAAAGGGTGATTTGTTTTCAGAATTAAGGTAAATTGTATCTTTGGTTTAAACAGACCGTTCAAAATAGTGGAAAGAGTGGGCATGGTAGCCTACAGACTAAAGTTGGCAAGAATACATAATGTGTTCCATATTTCGATGTTAAAGAAATATGTGTCAGATCCTTCGCATATTTTGGAGACACCTCTAGTAAAGTTGAGGGATAATTTGAATTAAAAAATTTATCCCGTTAGGGCAGTGGATTGACAAGATCGAGTTCTGAGGAGCAAGAGTATTCCTATAGTAAAAGTTGTGTGGAAAAATGAAAATGTTGAGAACGTAACTTGGGAGCCTGAATAGTCTATGTAACAGTAGTATTCGTATCATTTTAGTAATAGGTATGTGCAATTTTGAGTACAAAATTTTTTTTAAGGAAGGTAGAAATTATAAACCTTATTTTGTGAATATAAGGACTAAAAAGGAAGGTTTCCTAAAGTTCTGAATTTCTTTTAGAATTTTTAAAAGAATAGGGAGTTTAAAAAAAATTTTGCGTATCAAAATAAAGAAATTGGCTTTCTTTCTAGTGTCACTCAACTTCTCATTTTTCTCTTGCACAGAATATAGTTTTCGCTATTTCTCTCTCAACCCTTGGCCAAATCACTTCAAAACCTAGGCCGATTATCTTTCAAATTACCATTGCCAAATGATTTCTTGTCCTCTCCTATTTGATTTAGTACCAATTTTTAACTAAAAAAGGTAAAGAAGAGCAAGGAAGAAAGCTAGGGTTGAAGTCAATTTTGGGGATTCTTCAAGTCCAAGAATTTCAAGCACATCAAAGGATTTCTTTTGAGTTTTGGTAAGTATTACATCAATTTTTAAGTTTAAAGTTAATTCAGGTGTAAATTTTGAAATGAGTTTTACTGTGCATGAGTTAAAATTTTGATTTGTAATATTGTATTAAATTGAGCATTAGAACATGAATAAATTCCATGAATGGTTGTATTTGAAGTGTTGAAACTAGGTTTAAAGATTTGAGTTAGTATATAAATGGATTAAGATTGGAATTGGTTTGGATGAGAAAGGAAATAATTCGGACAGATTGGACCTTCCGATAGTTATCCTTAATTTCTGGAAAATAGAGACATTTTTAGGAAAATCCTATTAGAGTTAATTATTCTACACAGAAAACCCTTTGCAACGAGTACTAAAAAAACTAAATCCGAACTCATTTACCTTTCCAAAGAGCCTTCGAAACATTTTGATTTCATTTCAGAATAACCTTGATCCGAACTTAAAGTTCGACACCGAGCTTAATGGTTGACTCATGCCCAATGTCTGACCTAAGCTCAATGTCTGACCCCGAGCTCAATCTATGAGCAAAGCACAATGCTTCTGAGGCCGAGCTTAATACCCAAGCTAAGCATAATGTTCCCGAGGCCAAGCTTAATACCTGAGTTGAACACAATACTTCTGAACTGAGTTGAATTGTGTGTTAAATTTTCAAAGATCATAACTTTGGATCTAGAGAAAGTTAGGGGACATATAAGAATCAATGGAAAGCTCTTTCTGAGCTCTATAATTTGACATCCTGTGCCAAGCACACTGGTGCCAAGTTGATCTGATTGTCTCCAATCTGAGACTAATGCTCCTGAACCAAATAGAATTGAGTATCAAATTTCTAAAGGTCATCACTTTCGATCTGGAAGAAGTTAGGGAATGTACATGGTTTCAATGGAAAGCTCTTTCTGAGCTCTAAATTTAATGTCTTGTATCAAGCACAATGGTGCTAAGCTAAGCTGATTGTTCCTAATCTGAAACCCATGCTACTGAACCGAGCATAATTGAGTGTTAAACTTCTAGAGGTCATGACTGTGGATCTAAAAGGAGTTAAGAGACATACAAGGTATCAATGGAAAGCTCTTTTTGAGATCTATAACTGGATATCCTATGCCAAGCATAATGGTACTAAGCCAAGCTAATTGTCCCTGATCCTAATAGAATGCTCCAGAACCAAGCAAAATTGAGTGTCAAATTTAAGAGGTCATAACTTTATATACAGAAAGATTTACGATACATATAAGATATTAACGAAAAGCTCTTTCTATGTTCTATAACATGAATACTAACGGTGACTTGATTAAGGTCACTATTGAGGTTAAAAAGTTGAAAATTTTAAAAGGTATATGTATATAACTAATACATATCATGCATACTTGTATCAATTAAGGATTTATAAAAGTATGAATGGAATTGAATATTATAGTACTTAATATGTGTTATTTAGGCACCGGGAACCCGGGAGAAGAACTTAGTAGGCACAATTTCTGTAGTGGGAGTCGTTACCCTCCTATTGCAGTAATTAAATTTAGGCATACATAAATATTATATTGATATATGTGTGTTATACATATATGTATTGCTTGTGTGTTAAGTAAGCAGTTTTATTGTTAAAAGAAATTTGAAATAAAATTATTTATGTGAAGTGCAGGATATTGGGTTGGTTTGATTACTTGGTCTGCTTTTAAATGTTATGTTATATACATGATATTGGGAGACGAGTAGTGTTTTATAATTCATGTTTTACCTTAATAAAGTGATTTTGTAAAATATGAGATATAATTTGTTATTTTATAAAGAATGCATTACATACGGTTTTATGCATGAAAGACTCATTGATGGTTTCAACGTTACTTCGCCCAAAGTAGCGATCGAGGAAGTATGGCTAGCCCGGTAAGGACATTTGAAACTGTCTGCATGATGTAAATGAAATCCCAAAGTCATAATTTAGAAATATGTGTGCATGTATGTATATATGTATGTACTTTGTTTACTTACTAAATATAATTGAATACTTATTCTTCGCCATTACAGCTTTCAGGTTAGGCACTCTAGTACTCGCCGGGCTAATGGTAGCCATAGAGAGCCTATAACGCTCTAGGTAGGCTTCTATTGACTAACATATGTACCTTGAACCTACTGGATATGTCTACTTGGATTTTGTAATGTATTTGAAAACTAAACGTTTATGTAATTACTCATATATATTCAAACCCGATTGGGGACGATTCTTAAGATTATAATATTTTAAATATTGATTTTATGTTGTGGATGAATTGATCACGGAGATCAATTCTTTCATAATGATCCCATGGATAGGAATTATGTTTTATAAACTGTTTTTAGGATTTTGAGTTACAGGAAAGCTTTACAGGCTTCTGTTGATACATCCTGGATATGAAGGGTGTATTAGGAGGGCTTGTGGCGATTATTACGGATGGATTCTAGGGTTGGGGCATGACAAAATGACTAAAATAAAAGTTGAAAAAATTGGATGTATCTTACTTTAATGTATTCTAGCCAAACCATTTTTTCCATTACCCAAAACTACACTTAGCAGAACCAATATACATTTTTAATGTGATATAATTAACTAAAAGTTTTCGAGTTAATATTTAATACACAAAATTGAGTAAATTTATTGAAAAATATCTTTTGTTAATTACATATAATTTGTGGCAATAAAACCCTAATTTTGTGAGAAAACACACATAAAATTTTCTGATGTTTTATTTAATAAAACCTTATTACTTAACTAAATTATATCACATTCAAATAAAATTTCTATCAGTAACAATCAAACAAAAATTAAGTCGCGTAAAGAAAATAAAATCGTCTAATAATAGAGATTACAACATTTATACTTTCTTCCTATAAACCCTGTCCTTTAAACATAAGAGTAGAACAGTCAATTTATGACATTCACGTTTATACATGCATATATATAGGAATCTGATATACACTCGAGGCTTAGGCGACTAAAATTAACTCATAGTATATAAATTAAATGAATCAAGTAAGTTGAAATTGACATATATGAGATTTTTGCATAGTGCCCTATATTGAGGAAAAAATTTTATTTTATTTTAAGTTTTTATGAGAAAATCGATAATTGGATAGAAAATATCAATACCTGAGGCCAAGAGTATCGATACACGAAGAATACAGATTGATACATTAAGATTACAGCTCAATATTTGGTGAAGGAATTGATACCTTGCAAGTCAGAGACTTGTGAAGAAATTTCTGATCGACCAGATCGATACCTTCGTCGAGGGTATCGATCCGTGGCAAAATAGAGGGTTCGAAAATATTTACAAGGCAAACCAGATCGATACCTTCATTAAAAGTATCGATGCATGTAAAAAATAGGGATCGATTCATAAAGGCAAATGTATCGATAATTGGGATTCAAAACAATTTCAGAATAGAAATTTCATGAACAAATCGATACCCAATTCAAAGGGATTAATACCCAAGCCAAAAGTATTGATACCTAAGCCAAAAGTATCGATACATGACGCAGATTTAGACAAAATTTGATAGGTAAATTGGTCTTTTTGCCCACTATTATAAATACCCAAGAAGGGAGAAACCATTTTGGCTGCTCATCATTCGTGCATTCTCTTCTCTCTCTAAACATATTATCTCTCTTACTCTTTCTCTCAGATTTCGTCACAAATCAAGGCTAATCCCTTAACTTTTGGTCAAACCTTGTTTACCCAGTGACTAGCCATCTTCTCATTTACGATTCAATGCCACATTTGGACTGAAAAGGGCAGGGAATAGCAAAGAAGAACGAAGAAGAAAACTAGGGTTTCGAAGTGAAATTGGGGGTTTTACATCCAAACGACAATGCGAAGATTATATAGACTCCTACAGGCTAAAGGTAAGCCTATTAACCCATTTTAAGTTCAATTTTTATGATATTGAACATGTGGAAACCTAGGGTTACTGTTCACCTGAAGAATACACATTTATTTGCATAGAAAATCAAGTTTTATGTGATTAATTGAGATAATTAGAAGTATGTAATTGATTGTACATGTGTTGGAAAAAGCATTTGGAATACATGCATACATTTCATTATATATGAAGATATGAAATGTGAATAAAATGGCCATGGGATTTCAATTATTGGAAATCTATTAAATGGTATTGATTAGTATGCCTCGTAATGTGTATGTGTCAACTATGAACGTTTAAATATATTTTCCATGAAATATGCATTTAATGCATTGTGTTTAAGATATATCAGAATCGTGGAATTGATTAAATATACATGTGTTGTAATAAGTTCCAAGAACTTGCGTGAAGGATCAATTGAGCGTGAGGAAATGTAAAGGGAGTGGTTACCCTTTCCAAAGTTGTGAGTGAACCTATATATACATAAGTAGTAAATAAAATGCATGTGATATTTATATGTATATTTGTGTGTTAAACATACGTTATTTGATGTTGAAATGAACATTTTTCATATACTTTGAATTGATATTGGGATGTTTGTATAATATGGTCTGCCGTTAAATTATATTTTAAATAGTCGAGGAGGCCAAAACCTGGATTTATGTTTATGAACATTATTTGAATGTGTTAAGGCTAGGGAGGCTGGGTTTTTATTTTCATGGGAAATACTATTGATTTAAAAATGAAATATTTTTAATGCATGTATATTGGTGATATGAGGCCGTTAAGGCCGGTTATTGATTTATGGCTAGTGGGCCAAGTTATTTACTGTATGTACAGGGCAGTAACCTATGGATGAATCTATGAGAGGCCGTATGGGTTATTAGGGCTGTAGTGGGACTGTATAAGGGAGGATAAGTCATGGTAAGCCCACTGTATGGCGATACGCGTATGCACAGTTATATAAAGACCTTATGGATAGTTTTGGCAACTTTATGGGGATTTCATAAATTTGATGGATATCGAGGATAGTCACTTCATCACCAAGTGACTACTCGGGGTCAACATCAGTAAAACAGGCTAGATGTTTTCAAATATGCATGTTTTTACAAGGAAATGAATAATTTGGTAAAACATGACAAATGATTTCTAATTTATAAAATGCATAACATATGGTTTTATGCATAACAAATTTACTGATGGATTTCGACATTACCTCGGCCAAGGTAGATGTTGAGAAAGTATAGCCAACCTAGTTTGGTTGTTTTAAGTGAATGCAGACCATCTATACATTATTTATATTTATTTCTTGAGCATGAAGTGAATATTTATGTATTTGAGCATATGAGAAGAATAAATCCCAATATCATGAATTTGAAATGTGTGTGCATATATGTATATCTATGTATGTATGCGTTTATTTACTGAGTATCATTGTATACTCACTCCTTACAATTACAGCTTTTAGGTTAGAAATGTTAATCATATCAGGACTTGTGGTAGTGCTGGAGAGCATACAAGGCTTTAGGTAGGTGTTTCGATTTTTGAGTCACGTTTGTCACCTAATTTTCAAATATGTAATTACTGGATATTTATTTCTTAGGGATTTGTTTTATGATTAGAAATTTGAGAAGAAATTTAACTCTAATGATTTTGTAAGAATTTAATATTTTGTTCAACCCATGTGAAATATTTTTTATTTGATATTTGTATTAATTATCTCTGTTGTGGACGAATTGATCCCGGAGATCAATTCTTTGATATTAAGAATCCCATGGATGGAAATTCAAATTATAACTGTTTTTAGGTGTTAAGTAAATGATTTGATAGCCTTACAATCTCTTGTGGTACATTTTGGATATAGAATGTGTATTATGAGGGTCTGTGGTGATTGTCCTAGAAAGACCTAAGGGTCGGGGCGTGACAATTTTGGTGGCATCAGAGCACTTCATTTTGAAAAAGTGCTTTTGAATGTTTTTGGAAACAATTTGATGTTTTTAATGGGTTGAACATAGTTTTGAAAATAAATTCTTTTGAAATTATCTAATGGACATTAAGTGAGTTAAGTTGTAGATAAGTATATGCTATTGTAAAGTATATATGAATGAACCTCATTTCTTTTGTAGAATATGCCTCTATGAACAAGAAAAGGAAGGGGTAGACCTTGTTTGGTACAAATACTCGAAGAAGAAGAACCAACATATTCCTCACATGTACTCCAAGTACCTCAACCTGAACAAGCAACTCCATTTCCACAGCGTAGAATTGAAATGCCAACTAATGTACCATTTGAAATGTGGACAACATTTATGGCATATTGCAATGTCCATAACCAAAATCCAGCTTAGCCTGAGCAAGGTCCTTTGGGATAACCACCCAATGAACCGATGATAGCACCCTCAAGGCCAATAGTTCTTGTAGCCACTGTAGAGTCTTTTAGAGTAGTGTATAGGCTCTTTAAGTTAATAAAGGAAGCAAGACAGTTGGTGTGTGAATATTTTTTTGGGACTTCTTATGCAGTTATGGCTAGCAGATGGTTGAGAGTGGTACAGCAGAATTTGCAGGATATGGGTATTGTAGATGATGATAAATTAAAAGTAGCTATACGGTTTGTTAGAGATATGCCCTAGAACCAATTGTGTTATACAGTTTAAGGATATCATCCTTGTGTATGTATAACTTTGTAATTTATTGTAAATTAGTTTATGATTAATAAAATGATATTTATATCATTTTGCATATACAGTTGCAAATATATATATATTGTATATAAAATGCAGAATGAAATCTCGTGATGTATTATGACGTCATGACTCTATCTGCAAGGAGTTGTAGATATGAGTACAGAGTCTAATCTAAATACATCCGAATTAGTTCCCAGTTGAGGTATTGTCATATAGGAGTATGACATTGCATGACTAGCATGTTTAATGCTGCCAATAATAAGTATTTGATGCTAATAGTTGGGTGACGATTCTCATGTCACAAGAGCATAAACATGAGTAATACGTTGGAGTGCATGTTACTGAACATGAGTAAACGTGATGAATCACATGGGTGATTATCCATAGTCAATGATACATCACACAGCCGTACTAGTGTACCACTGGTTCTTTGACCTGAGGTGTCACAGCTGTCCCCTAAATTGAGGCACATCCTTCACTTGTTTATACTGCACTGGGCTAACCATGCTTGGTGAAAGAAGCTTGTTGGCAATGTATTTAGGTATATGAGGACAGGTGATGACCAAAACGGAATCTGCTGGCTCAGATATTAGAGCTTGGGATCTTAGGCAGGGATGTCATACATGGAAAATGAAATCTTTGGCCAGAGTACGTGTTTCCAGAAAGGTGTTTTTGGATACATGATTCCTGTATATGATTCGAGACCTTGTTCCTATAATTGAGTTAGGGGTTTGACGATTTCATGACCCACACTTGATCAGAAGTCTATAGCAGAGAGGCTTTATTACATTTACGTACGATTATATGGATTCATTAGTGTCTGGGGGTTGTAGCATCTTGCTAAAGGTTGCACATGATCATTGGAAACTTTGGTTGCAAAGAGTTGTACCGAAAATATACAAAGGAGTTCGTGTCCACCCATGTCCAGCTCATAATGAACCAAAGGGGGTCACATATATAGTCAGTTACTTGATGATAATAGCTATTACTACTATATAATAATCGTTAACTAGTTAATGATATTGTATAGATATTGATCAGGTAGCAATTTGATTCTTTATTGTAAAAAATATATTTTTTGGCTCTGACACGCTAACACGTGTATGCGTGAAAAATATTTCGGTTTAATTTTTGGATACCACAAATATAATTTGCGGATGTAATAATATTGATATATTATTATTATATTTTAATATGATTAAAGTAATCATAAAATATAATTATTAATTATATTAATATAATTATAAATATCTAAAATATATTATTGATATATATGTATATATGTAAGATATTTATTAATATATGTGTATATAAATGTATACATATATGTAACTCTCTCTCTCTCATTTTGATATATATATATATATATATGTTAATTTGATTAATATATATATATATATATTATATTTATAATGTATTAATGTATTAATGTATTGATAATGTATTAATGCATTAATGTATGTATATATATATATATATGTGTATTAAAGGAATGCATGCATATGATTATAGACATGCATACTACCAACCTAATTAGCCATGACTGATTGTTGCATTAATTGTATTTTTGATATTTTGCAAATGTAAGTTGGCTGACTCATGAATGTGGGAATCGGTGGAAAGATTTGCTTAACAAAGAAAGCTTAAGGGTTAAGCTTGCAGATATATATATACACACAGAATACGAGTAAGAAGAAGGCATTGTTCCTTCTCTGTTTTCTTTTGTTTCTTTTTTGTGTTTTTGAGAAACCAGAGCCTCTTCCTCTTCTTCAACTAATAGAAGCTTAGTGAAGCGAAGCTTGGTGTAGTGTTTTGATTGTGAACCAAGGCAGAAACCAAAAGAGAGAGGAAGAGAAAGGCTAGAGAGAAAGAGAGCTTTGTAAGCTTGGTGAAGCTTAAACCAAAGTTCAAAGATCCTAACCAAGCCGGAACCAGCATCCTCAACACCAACATGTGTGGACACCCAAAGAAGCAAGGCATTTGCTGTTTTGGATTTGTAGGCCAAAGTTAGGTTTTTCTTTGTTTTGTTTTCAAAACAGAACATGTTTTATAAACTGTAACATACATGTGTGCATGTATAGATCAAAAGGGAGTCTGTTCCGCAGGTTTATCAAGATAACCATGGCTCCCCTATGGCAGTTGCGCGCCTGGAATTTCATTTCGTACATCGCATTTCCGCTTCACATGGAAACAGAGCTTGTTTGCAGTCACTGTTTCAAGGGCTATATAAGGTCATCCAAGTTCTGAGGCCAAGAGTCTATGAACTAGAATCTCCATATTGAAGTAGGATAAAAAAACCATGGAATGCCGAGTGATTGAAATTGTATTATTCTTGAGAATTATCAAAAATCCATAAAATCTCTTTAAATAATTAAATTTGTTATTTTTCACCAACAAGATACTCCGAGTAACAAGGATACACTGATGAACAAAACCTCCAAGTCAAGAGGTAAATAAATCGAAGAATCTAGAGTAATATTATCCATAGCTTGAATAAGCTTTGAGCACAACCTCAGGACGTACAAGAGCAAAAATGGTTTCCAGATAACTAAGTTCTATAGTCATCTTAGGGTAATATCATCCATAGTTCAAACAAGTTCAAATGACGACTTTAGGACAGACAAGAACGAAGTGGTTCTTAGATGACTAAATCCTACGTCCATTTTGGGATAATATTATCCATAGCTCAAATAAGCCCTGAACACCGCCTCAGGACGTGCAAGCGTACCCTGGTTCCTAGATGGTTAACTTCTTAAATCATCTTAGAATAATATTATTCATAGCTCGAATAAGTCTTGAGGCTAACCTCAGGACGTACAAGAGTGAAATGGTTCCTAGATGATCATTTCTTACACTTACAGCTCGAATAAGCCATAAGCACGGTCCCAGGATGTATAATAGTGCAGAAGTCTTCTTGATGGTTAAACATCCTAGTCATCTCAGGGTAATATTATCTATAGTTCAAATAAGTTTAAAGGCTGACCTCAGAATATACAAGAACGGAATGGTTCCTTGATGACTAAGTCCTACGTCCATCTCAAGACAATATTATCTACAACGTAATTCAACACATTAAAGAATAAGGAATAGATACTTACTAACTTGAGCATCCTCTAAAGCCAATTAGTCTTTAGACACGCAAAAATTCACAAGACCTGATGAAATCATATCAGCATTATATAGAAGAGATCTTTGGCTAGATGTGGAAGACCTAGCCATCTCAACCCTCTCCAAACTTTAAGCACTCAACTCAGGCAAATCAGTTTAGGTGATTGCTTTCTTAAATAATCTAGGCACCTAAGTGTTGTTATTGGGGTTCCAGTCACCACCAATAAAGAACCACTTATTCTTCCAATCCTTGTTGCATGATGGATTGCCTATTATGGAATTGCGCTTCCCAAGACAAGTTTGAAGATAATATCACCCAAGGTTCTTTACTAAGTTCCTCTTCAGGAAGCAAAATCTAAAAGCTGACTCCATAAAACAAATAAGACCGACAAAATTCTCTAATTGTTAAGATTCAGTTGATAGGAGGCAATGCTAAAGAACTCAAAGATACTGGCAAAATAGTCTTGAAGTGGAAGTCTAATCCTAAGATGGAATAATTCCTCATTGAAGAAAATTTCTCAGTCAGGAGAGCAACTAATAAGTTCATCCTTTTCAAGAACTCTAAGGTAAATTCCCTCAGGAATGTTGTAACAATGGGTATAAACTCTTAAATCTAACACTGTAATGGAAGAAAAGAACCAGTCCGTTTCATAAGGTGTTAAGCTCCTTATCTCCGAGAAAGGGGGAGGAGCAAAGACGACGGCTAAATCTTCTTCAGAGTTGTTTCCCCTAGAGGTTGTCTCAATATTATTTGAAATAAAATCCATCTCTATTCACTAGATAGAAAAATAAAACATCAAGGTTTACTTCAGGTCATTAACAACTCGTGAAGTGTCTAACTTGAACAGAACAGGAGACGAACGTGCTCTGTTTTGAGTGCAGCGGAAGTGTAACGCACGAAATGGAGTTTCGGGCGCATAACCGCTGCTGGGGAGCTTAGATTAACACTTCTAATCTGTGAAATATACTCCCTTAGGATCGATACGTGCATGCATG
>JAXCLQ010049336.1:0-12588 GCA_035584115.1 Cedrela odorata | reverse complement strand
AAGCATTTTCAAAGCCTTCTCTAGATCTTCATTATTTCTTATGATGGGCAATTTAATTATGCCCTCTGCAGACACCAAGATTGTAACCTAAACAATTAAAAGACAAAATTAAACCTGAAGAAATTATGCTTTGAATTTATAAAGATTAATAATGAAATGCTAACCTACCACCATATATGTATATGTAAACTGACAAGCTTTCTGGCTAATTATTTTCTGGTTCTTCCTATTGTTTAAATTAACGAGAGTTTCTTCATGGTATTTGCCACGGTCTTCAATGGAAAGTTGTTTGAAGCACTTTTCGGCATCTTCTAAACTTGTTTTTACATCCACCTGCAGTAAGATTGTCAGGCATGAGATAACTGTATATAGCTCCCTACGCAAAAGCAATGAAGGGTTATCTTCAAGAGCAATAACATAACTATTCTTCTTTTTCAAATTGACTATTTCATAAGAACACAAATGGTATAAATATTGCTAAGAACCATTGGAATTGATCATTTGATTTCCATATGTACCCAGAACTTTAACCCTCTGAATGGCTACATCACAAATGCATTCAATAAGTTTAAAAAATTATGAATTTTGTGTGCATATGTCTTCCTTCATATCTAAGAGAGATCATGATATACAACTTACAGATGAATAATAGGATTTACAATCCTTAACATGCTGCAGTAAAGAGTCTGTTGTCCCTGCAACCAAAAACAGTAAGGCAGTAATGGTCATTGGAAGCCTGTGAAACTTCTTGTTGAAACATTAAAGAGACACAGATGATTGTTCAATTCTGAAAGTTTGTGAAAGAAGTATATTGTTTTAGTTGTTATGTACTTCATTTAAATCGGTTATCATAACGCTTAATTAACATTGAAATAATAACACTAAAGAAAACAGTTTTGCCTAATCGAACAACATAGCTACCCATTTCAAAAACCACAAGTATTAATTAGAGAAGCATACTGTTCAATATGTTGATCCAACCACGCGAGGTGGATATATTAGCAGTTGTTGCAATTCGATACAGATCTTTTTGTAGACTTTGCTCGGGGACTAATAATCCCACCTAAGAAGAAGAAGATCAACTGGTCAAATATAAAGAACACAAGTGCTGTGTTCTATAACCAACAAAAATTAATTACACAAAGAAACAGCCCCTGATGGAATTTGAAATAGGTTTATTGCGTTCTAAAAGTCGGTTCTCTTAGTCTTTTTTTTATCTCCAATTTTACTGTTAAACCCTTATTAGTTTAATCAAACATTACCTAATCATCTGTTTCTTAATTTTCTCAAACTGGATGGTGCCCGGTAAACACTATACAGTGTACAAGTGTACACTGATCTAGGATAAATTTATACCTGGAGCTTGATAACGCTCGTTCGCCACAGAAAATCATTCTTAGCTTCTAAATAAAGTCCCCACTTGACCATGCACATTAGGTACAAAATTACAATTATAAATAGTTCTAATTGGCAAACGGAATCACTAGGTTTCTCCTTTGAAATACTGGGCACACTGGTGGACGATGAGATCCAGCAGTCAGAAGACGACGACGGCGACGGTGAATATGAAGGCTCGCCGGACGACGACCACGACGATGAATATGAAGGCTCGCTGGACGACGACCACGACGACGAATATAAAGGCTCGCTGGACGACGACCACCACGACGAATATGAAGGCTCGCTGGACGATGACCACGATGATGATGAAAAGGAATCTACACCTATCACGCCACCAGAACGAGCAAACGCCGAATCACGACCGTTCATTATCATCATCAACAAAAAGAATGCACCATCACCACCGCAGAAACTTTCAACCAATTCAAGGTTTTAAAAACAGTGTTAAGCACATCGTTTTCAGGAAAATTCTCTTTTGAACCTTGGTTTATGGACTGCGTTTCAAAATTAAAATGAACGGCAGGGTCAGTAGTATTGTTTTTGCCAGTTGAAATTGGAGTCAGGTTCCTAAAGCTTTTCACTTTAAAGTTACCGAAAATGGAACTTGTGCTAAATTTTGCAGAATTCATGCAACGAAGGTTGCCATGAAAATTTCGTCTCCGTTGCAACAAGGACAACGGATTTGCTTTGAGGAAAACTGCGGTTGCCATGAACAGAAGCTCAAATTTAGATTTACTTACGGCGGCAGGGATTTTTTTTTACTTAGACTACGGTTAGGGTTTATTGGAGATAACTTATAGGTATCATTACCCGGCTCACCGAAACGACGTGGTGAGGAGTGGGATTAAAGACTGCAGGGTTACATTCGTAATTTCGAAACAATCTTATTTGCGGATTTAGCCATCATTTTTATTAATAGGTAGATTATACCATTTTTATTTTCTCATTTTTTGAAAATACTACCAAACATATTTTTCAATTTTGAAAGTATCAAATTAAAAACACCATTTTTTAATTTTATTTTATAAAAATACAGACTAAAAATGAATACAGTTTGCTAAGTGGCCTGTTTCATTTAGACGTGATAGAATGTGCAAACGAAGACTGAAGGGTATACTGGTAATTTCTAATAACCTTATATATTTTTTAATTAATTATATCAAATTTATATAAACATCTTACAGAGAAGAGAATCATCCCATTTTTCCTTATTGATCATAAATAGATAAAAAAAAAAGCCTAAATAAAAGAAATAATATTTAAATTGAGTTGAGGAGTCATCCATTCAAAGGCCTTAGATGTGGATAATCTTGATTAAGTTCCTCAACTGACATGATCTCATCTTCTTCTTGAGGGGTCCAAATTACATTTACAGCCTGCATCAACAACAAACAAATTAACGAGTCATCATCAAATTAAAAACAATTATCAAGATTAATGAAAAGGATGAGTATTATTAATACTTGTATTTCGCCGGAAGAATGAATGGATCGGAGCATCTTCAAGACATTCTTAAGATCTTCCTTATCTTTTATAATTGGCAGTTTAATTGTCCCGCTTGCAGACAACAAGATCGTAACCTAGAATATGAATGTGATCGATAGTGAACCCACCACCTCATAGTTCTGTTGTTTTTATGAGAACAAGATGTCATTTAAATGCAATTACTTACCACCATATACGTATATATGAATTGATCATTAGCTTTCTGACCAATTACTTTCTCCTCTTTCACATTGTTTAAGTTAACTAATGTTTCTTCGTCGAATTTTGCACGTTCGTCCATTGAAAGTTGTTTGAAGCATGCTTCTGCATCTTCTAAATTCCTTTGCAGTTCCACCTGCAAAATTATCATGCATGCGATAGTAGCCCTAATATCTAATAATAAGAATAGCACCAAAACACAAAAGCAAACAAGGGTTGTTACTTATTCACCTAGTAGAGCACTAAACATACATAACTTTAAATTTTAAAAGAACAATAACATCATCAAATATACATAATTAAGAAGCATTGGAATGGAGAATTGCATTTGTTTTAATTTCCGTAGGGAGCAAAAACTTTAACCCCTTTGCATGGCGGCACATCACATACACCCATTCAAAGCACGAACATCTAAAAGATTATGGATTGTGTGTACGTCTGTATATGGGTGTACAGATAACATATGTGAAATGTCCATGTCTTCCTTCTTATGTAGATGATTCGGTTAATAAGAACACTAATTCAAACTACTATTCTTCGTCATTACCAGCATCAATAGAAAATATATATATCTAAGAGATCATAGTCAAACTTACAGCTGAATAATGAGATATGCAATACCCATAATGCCGAAGTAAAGAATCTGTTGTCCCTGCAACCAAAACGTAAATAATATAAACAATACAGTATTTGATCTTTGTAAACACTTGTAGTAGTTATAAAACAGTAATATTAGAATCATTCACTGCCTATTACGTTCGAGTAATATGTCCCAATCTCTTTAGTCGTTGACATGACAAATAACTGTTCATTTATGAAAAATATTACCAACACTTTCGCTTAATCACAAACAAATAAGGGTAAACTAATTCAGATTAATCTAAGAATACACAAAATAAGAGACAAATAGAGAAGCATACTGTTCAATATATCGATCCAACCGTGTGAGTTGGATGT
The DNA here is from genome assembly GCA_035584115.1 of Cedrela odorata. Classification (NCBI taxonomy): domain Eukaryota; kingdom Viridiplantae; phylum Streptophyta; class Magnoliopsida; order Sapindales; family Meliaceae; genus Cedrela; species Cedrela odorata. Next base: position 8,526 of record JAXCLQ010049336.1, on the reverse strand, counting down.
ATCCGCAGTTTCTGCAATTTGATTCAGATCTCTTTGAAGACTTTGATCAGTGACTAATAACCCCAGCTAATTAGGATAAAAAAGTGTCAAGGAAATTCTAAACACAACAATGATTTGAGTTTTTTCTTAGTCTATAGTCTATTCCACTCCAATTTACTGTTAAATCCATTGTTTAACCAAACATAGTGAATAGTCAGGCAATAAACTTTCTTTGATCTTATAATTAAGTAAGCTCAGAAATCTATACCTGGAGCTTGATAACGCTTGTTCGACTCAGAAATCGTCGAATAGCAGTCAAAGTCCCTAAAATAACGTACCACGCGATAATGCTAATCAAGCACCATAACATAAAGTTCAATGCTAAATAGTCATTGTCAACACTAGACGGTGATGCAGGTTGCTCCGTTGATTGACTGGCCACAGTGGTCCACGATGGTTGACTAGACTTCGTTGATGATGATGGTGATGAATATGATCTTTGAGTAGATGATGATAAAGAAGACGTCCATGTTGATGAAGGTAAACTGGACGATGATGATGAAGAAGTCGGTGAAGATGACGACGACGAATATGAAGGTCTACTGGACGACGACGACGACGAATATGAAGGTCTACTGGACGACGACGACGATGAATATGATGGGCTACTGGACGATGACGACGATGTCCGTGAAGATGACCCCGATGATTTCGATGATGATGAATGCGAAGATCGACTTGAAGTGGAGGATGACGACGAAGACTTGAAGGAATGTCCACCCATGACGCCACCAGAACGAGCCAACGCGGAATCACCACCGTACATCATCATAATCAACAGCAAAGAATGCACCGTCACCACGGCTGAAACTTTCAACCATTTCAAGGTTTTAAAAATAGTGTTAAGCACATCATTTTCAGAAGGGTTCTCATTTGAACCTAAGCTTATGGATCGCGTCTCAAAACTAAGAGGGACGGCAGTTGAATTTGGAGACAAGTTGTTAAAGCTTTTCACTTTAACACTTGGGAATCTAAAACTTGTGCTTAGTTTAGCAGATTTCATGCAACAAAGGTTGCCACGAAAATTTTGTCTCCGTTGCGACAATAACAACGGAAACGGGTTTGCTTTGAGCAAAGAGATGGTTGCCATGAACAGCAGATCAAATTAGATTTTCAAATGGCGGCAGTGCTTTTCTTCTTCTTCTGCAATGATTAGGGTTTATTTGAGTTAAACAAAGAGAAACGAACGACGTTAGGTTTTATTACCCGGGTTTGCGTCGCCAGGGAACAACAAAGACCGAAGGGTTAAATTGGAAATTCTTAAACAACCCCATACGCTCGCTTATTGCTAATAAATAACAAATAATTAGACCTTTTTTTTTAATTATTATTATACAATATTTGTTCGACGGAGTGTTACCTTAAACATAGATATATCAACGCACCATAAATCATTTATCTAGCTATTTGTACATTATTGGAGAAGTGTAATATTGAAGTTCACTATTTTAATAATCATTTGCATATTACAATAATTAAAGGTCTATTTGAGAGTAGTAAATAAAAGTGTTATGTTTATATTATGTAATATTTATATATTGTAATTAACATGTAATTATATGTTAATTTAAAAATTACTTTAAAAATAAATAGTTTAAACCCATATTATTTAATTTAATTTTTTATGTTATGCTAATTAACACCGTTAAATATACGTAAAACACGACATGTTGGACATTATTTATAATTTAATTAGGAGAATAAATGGTATTGAATAAATATAATACTTATACATTACACTAAATCAAAAGCAGGAACCATCTTATTATTGGTCTATGAACAACTAATTATGTTGCATATTTGATTCAATGGTACTTGGCGACCAAGTATACTACTGACTCTCAAATTTGACTGCCAACACTACAAAGCCTTTTTGTATATTTAGGGTAATATTAATATATATATATATATCTCACCATCTAAAATTTATCATCGTTCACGGGCCGTCGATTCATCAGAAACCATCCGCAAACCGCCTTAATCCCGCCGTACATATAGTTTCTTTTTCTAAGTATCGTCTCCGGTTTGTTAACTATAGTTCAACGGTGAAATTAGGTCTTAATTGACAAAGATGGACGATAGCTGTGCTGTGTGTGCCGATTTGTTGGAATGGGTTGCCTATGGGGCGTGCGGGCATCGGGATGTGTGCTCGACATGCGTGGTTCGGCTTCGTTTCATTTGCCAGGATCGCCGTTGCTGCATCTGCAAGACCGAAAGTGACGTCGTTTTCGTCACCAAGGTCAGTTAGGGTTTTCCTTCTATTTAGTCTCTGTTAATCGGTTTGGCCGTAATTCAGTTATAATTTCATCTAACTTTGAAATTCAGGGCTTCTATTTTGTATTGAGATTACGGGGTTCATACGTGGGTATTGAGTTTGATATAGCACGTTGATGTTATTGTTTGAGTTTAATTATTCGTATTGATATACTATACTGTATTTTATTTCATGAGCATTTGGTATATTGTGGTTTAAAATCATATTGGTTTTGTTTGCATCGAGGGAAACCCTTTAAAAGGAGTAGTAGAACATCCCCTTATAAAGCCTGCAATAAATTTGAAAATATAGGATCTCAGTAATGTTAAAAATTCTATGCTGTCAATGTCAGCTGTGGATTTGCATTGATTAAAGAATGAGATATGATGGCTTTTGAGCATTGATTCAAAAACTGAGTTTGAAGTCATCCGAGTCTGTCTCATTGTGAATAGTACGTGTTACTGGGACTGATAAGTAGTATGCTGTGGCGTTATATTTTTATTAAAGGATTTTGTTACTGGTACAAATATTTAAAAGATAAATTTTAGCTTACTATTTTTTGTTCAGTGTACTGAATGTAATTGATGGATATCCCCTTATAATCAAATAACTTAGTAAGTGTTCTGCTAATTGCTGAGTCACAGGCTTTAGGTGACTATACAAGGGTGATCAATGACTTTTCAGCCTTTCCATCCGAATTAAGGGAGGGTCGAGTAGGCTCGTACTGGTACCACGAGGACACACAAACATTTTTTGATGATGTAGATCACTACAAGATGATCAAGGCAATGTGCCGGCTTTCATGTAGTGTTTGTGACAACATGGAGGAACGACCGAATGATGGTTTTAAGCGGCAGGGGAGGTTTAGAAACATTGAGCAGCTGAAAGGTCATTTATTTCATCGACATAAATTGCTTATGTGCAGTCTATGTTTGGAAGGACGAAAGGTGAAATTTATATATCTGGATTTTTATTTATTTATTTATTTTGCTGGGGTGTGGATTAGAAATATGTTGTTTAGAGTGTTATCTTTCCAAGAAATAGCCAACAAAAGTCAGGCCAAACATTTACTAGTTTTGGTTATTCATAATAATATATTAAGCTTTTCTTTACCGTCTCAATAAAAATATAGATGCATCTTTTTTTTGGATGCATGGTATTGTCACTAGTTTAGTTTGGGATGAATAAGATATCTAGTTGTTAACAAACATTATCTTCCTTTATCATCCCATTAATTTTATTTGAATGATACAGGTATTTATTTGTGAACAAAAGTTATATGCTAGAGCACAATTGAATCGGCATATAAACACAGGTGATTCGGAGGTGGATGGAACCGAGAGTGAAAGGGGTGGCTTTATGGGGCATCCTATGTGTGAATTTTGCCGAACCCCATTCTATGGGGATAACGAGCTGTATTCACATATGTCTCAAGAACACTATACTTGTCATATATGCCAAAGGTAATACATTCCGTATTTTATGAGAACTGTGTTTAGGATACATTTTAGGACAACTATAAACTTAAATGATTTTGTGCTGTTCATCGTTCATTGCAGGCAGCATCCAGGACAATATGAATATTATAAGAATTATGATAACCTAGAGGCAAGATAGATTCTGATCTTACTCTGGTTATAGATGAGATTGCTACTTTTATGTTTTTTCATGAACTTTTTCTATCTAAGAATATCTATATTAACACATATTGTCTGTCACAGATTCACTTCCGCCGAGATCATTTTCTCTGTGAGGATGAAGCCTGTGTTTCCAAAAAGTTTATCGTCTTTCAATCTGAAGCAGAAATGAAGGTGACCTCTTAGATCTTGTGAATGTTATGCAATTGTGTTACTGGGTGATCTGTGTTTTTGTGTGTTTTGGGCTAGCCCGATTGGCCTTATTTTTTTCTCTACTACATTTGGGAGCATTTGAAATCTTACCTATTTCTTTTTTGCCAGAGGCATAATGCTATTGAGCACGGTGGGCGTATGTCTCGTGCCAAACGTAATGCAGCTCTGCAGGCACGTATTCTCTTTCTTATGTTAATGAAAGGGGATCTGATACTTCATAATTATCTTTGATGTTGTTTTCTGTTTTTACTTAATTCGTTGGTTCTTATTTTTCTTTTAGATGAGTTGCAAAGTTTCCTCTCTTTCTCTCTCCTGTTATTTATTTTTTTGTAACCAATTTTTTAGATCCCAATCTGCTTTCGCTATCGTCGAAGTAATGAACAAGATCATCGTCGTGGAAGGGGACCGACATTTCATCGTGAATCTTCTGATGATAATCAACTTTCCATGGCCATTCAGGCTAGTCTGGAGACAGTTGGTGCTGATAGCACATTTTATGATCCATCATCATCCAGTGCACAGCTTGTCTCTGATCATGGAGACATGGGAGATATCGATCCACTCATTCAGCCTTTTGAATCATTGGCTACAACAGATTCTGAATTATCTTCTAGATACCTTCAAGCCTTGGGGCATAGCTCAAGCAAAACACCTCTGAAAGAGTCTTCTTTTCCTCCCCTTCCTATGGCTTCCAGCAGCAGTCAACAAAAGCCCATACAAAATTCAGAAGGTTTGCCTAATAACAGCATGGCAGCACGTTTGCGCCGCCAAAACAACAGAAAAGTGACTGTTCTCAATTCAGGTCATGGTTGGCCATCAACAAGCTGCAGGCCTTTACAATCATCTTATAACTCAACCCAACTTAGGTCTGTAGCAAATGTTGCACCTATAGTCTCACAGAGTTCTCGTAACGGGCCCACATTACCAAGTTATGCAGCTTCTACTCAAGCTCAGTTACAGGGTTTGTCGACCACAGGTCATGGATTAATGCCATCTGCTTCTACAAGGAACTCAGGCAACACCAGTAGGATAACCCACTCTGCATCAGCTCCAAATCTTACTGATACTGGGTCACTAGAACCTTCTGTTTCTGATTTCCCTCCTGTTTCTGCAATGCAAACTCGCAAATTGCCTTCAAGTAGCCAGCCTCTGCAAAACGTGGAGAATGTTCAGGCTGCGAACAGATCTTTGGTAGAAAAGATGCGTGATGCTCTGGAATATGATGAAGACAAATATTCTGCTTTTAAAGATATATCTGGACAGTATCGGCAAGGTTTGATTGACTCAAGAAGATATCTGGAATCAGTGGAGCATTATGGCTTGTCACATTTAGTTTTTGAGTTGGCTAGGCTCTGTCCTGATCCTTTGAAACAGAAAGAGCTGGTTGAGACTTACAATACTTTGCAGGGCAATAATCAACTAGAGAATGGTTGGTTTCACAACACTATCCAGTGGAAAGATGCGAATGGCAGTAAAAAAGGTAAAGGGAAGTCTGTGGTGGCTGGTGACAGTAATGGCAATAAAAATGGTAAAGTCAAGTCTGTGGTGGCTGAAGATGGTAATTCCAAGGATACATTGGCAAATAGTATTATGAGCACGGTTAGGGAATTGCAATCGAGTTACAAACCTAAGGAAGACAATGTTGAGGTGTTAACAAAGGACGGATACCGTTCTGCTAAAGGAAAATCAAAGGTAATGGTTGATGAGCAGCTGAGGGGCCAGAATGATTTGTCATCTGCTGGGGGTGTATCTAGTCAAACTTCAGTGGATGGGGGTGGTGGGGGCAAGCAACGGAAGAAAACCTCAAAGTTCCACAGAGCGCGGCTTGGTGATGGCTCAATGGCTTCCCTTTGGGATCTAAAAAATACTGATCCGGGACCTGATCTGGGACCTGATCCTGAGCCATTGGACAACAGGTTAGATGGCAACCAGAATCTTGCTGAAGAATTACCTGTACGTGGTGTTTGGAGGAAGGGTGGAGGTCACAGACTTTTTTCTTAAGTAATGGTTTTATAAGAAATCTGAAAGGAAAGGCGGATATTGGCAGAATGTTTTGTTCTGCTCCCCAGATTTTAAAGTTTTCTTCTGTCATTATAAAGTTGAGTTGGCATATCCATTTTAGCCGTTTGAGGCTGTGAGTTGGCCGCAGTATGACGTTTTGACAGCAAGTTTGTTACTTGAACGGGATCATTACTTTGTCATTATGGTGTCTTGGTATATGCAAGTTTATATACAACACTACATAAATATAGAATATATTACAGGTTTTGGCTTTCTGGGTTTGGCATAATATCTGTCTTCAGCTATTGCATTTGCAAGGTATTGGTACGTCACAGATTTTGTTTGATTTCTTTTGTATCACTAAAGATTAAATTTGTGCATGTTATGCGAATTTCAAAAGAAAACCTTGATTGTAGCTTAGGTTGGCTACTGGTGCGGTCAAATGGAGTGACTGGAGTCTCATTCCTATTGAAGTCCCAAAATAAAGAACATTTATGTAGCTGTAGTGTTTGTTTGTTTGTTTAAATAAACGACATACATATATATATATATATATATATAGTGTAAAGTGGTGTTTGTTTTTTATCAATCTAAAACTAGAATAATATATATATACATTTTTTTATTGGTAATGTCCCAATATAAATCTCTAAGAATTAATGATTTGGTTTACTATACATTTATAGATAATTAGATAAATTTATATAATAAAAAATAATATGTGAATTAGTAAAAAAAAAAAAAAAACAATCCCTTACTAGATCTTTAGTTAAGAGATTTCATTTTCCCTGCCCTTGACCCAAACTCGTTACCCGATTAGAACTCTTACTCCTATGAACTTAGTGCTTTCTTATAGTCTCTCATAGCCCTAAAAGAGAACAAATAAGTAGATAAAAGATCATTCTCAAGTTTTACTCGGTAATATAAACAATTCTGACCCAAAATTAAGGAGCACTTACATTAATTTGCTCCATTATAGAAACAGCATAGCTCTAAGGCTATCTGGCTATGGCATCCTCAAGACGATACTGCAAATGGAGGGTACTCGTAGAAACTTGTATAAGTAATAGCTTTCATCACAGCATCCGTGCCACTTCATAGATCACTTAAAAAGAAAATTGCATATCAATCGTGAAAGGAATCCATGGTATAAGTTATAGAACAACAATAAGGCATTTTTGACGTTTGTTCAATCTGCAGAATAAATAATGATGATAGAGCACCAATACCATGCAGAGTTATATGCATCATTTCACATCGAAGAGAGTAATAGTGTATACTGCTATGTACAAAGTTCAATGTTAACAAGTCTAAATTCCACCATAACCAAAGGTTTTCTCTCTACTGTAGCACATATACAGGAATCCATCCTCATCCTTGAAGGATTCATAGACCGAGTCCATTAGAGTAGCTGCAGACAATAGGCATCATAGGTTAAATATTAGTAGACCATCTCAGAGAACTTAATACAATATACAGAAGACATGGATGATTTTATCAGAACTTTACCAGTTTGGGGTAAAGTGTTTTTCACAAATACAAAGAGAGCTTTTCCAGGGGCCAAGCGAAGCCTGCTGCTCAAAATGTGAATGAATTGCCCAACAGACATGTCTTGGGGAACCAGAAATCTATTGTCAAATAACAAACAGAAATAAATTATGGGGATACTTAAAGAAAGTTGAAGTCACCCTTACAAATGTGAAATTGGTAGCAAAAGATCACAAGAGGAAACATTTATCAGTGCATGTGATGCTCAATCCATTTCTTTTTCCTCTTCTTTGGTTTGATAGACAGGTCATTTATTAAGAAAAAAAATAGCATTCAAGTAGACAGAAAGTTTACATGTGACGAAGTTAACCAGAAGTCATATTACAAGAACGAGTCTAGAAATTCCAAAATGGAAAGGAAAAAAAAAACACAGAAATTTTACTCCAATGACAAACAAACTTTTAAGAAACTTTCTGCAATGAAGTTTCAGTTCCCTCAAAAGCACATCGGTTTTGTCTGTTCCATCCTTCACCCAACCCCATGTCAAAGAACTCGGAACCTTTTTTCCGAGAGAAAAATTTGGCTACTCCAGCCCACCATAGGCAACACACTCATAAGTAGGGTTGGGTCCAGGGCATTCGATAACCAACTATCACAAAGTATCTCGTCACACACAATTTCAATTTTTTTTTAGCTATCAAACACAATAATTCCGCACTACCCCACACAAACTAAAGTAAATATGTGGGCGTCAGACTAATGCAATGCTGCTCATATTCATAATTGATTCACTTCACAAATAAATTTTTTGAAAGAAACTTATAAATCTCAAACAGCTCAACAATAATGTCCATGACTCAGATGACATCACAAACTTCTACAGTATCTAGTTTT
>JAXCLQ010049325.1:0-19355 GCA_035584115.1 Cedrela odorata | reverse complement strand
TACTCTCTCTACTTATTCTCTTTACTTATTCTTAAATTGCAATATGCAATTATAATTGTTCTTACAATTTTTCTACAGGGTGTACATTTTATATTGTGTTTTGTAGAAATGTCGAGATCTACTGAATTTTTGATTGAAAAGTTGACGTTTTAAAGCATTTTTGATCGTTTTTGTAATGATGGTAACAATTTATAAACATTTTTGGGGAAACAAAAAGGGTGCTGCTTGATAATATTTTAGAAAGTTTTCAGCAGAACTTAAAGCATTTTGCAGCTTCTTTTTCGAAGACGGTGGCAATTCAAGTCAATTTTAAGAGTTTTTGGCTGAGACGATGAGGTTTTATTATATTTTAGTGTGTTACAGCGAAAACGATAGCATTATATAGCATTTAAGAGCATTTTTGGCAAAGACACTACCTTTTAATTATCTGTTGACCAGTTTTTAAGCATTGTATTATGTTCCAAAGTATTTTAGATTATTTCAGGTGATGATGGTGACGGTTCAAGAGGTTTAATAACTTCTAAATTTTTTTTTACCAAAATGGTGATGTTTTATGGGTTTTGATAGCAATTTTGTTTATGAAGGTGACATTCTAAGATAATTTTGAGAGTTCTTTGTGAAGGCATCGATGTTTTAAGATGTTTAATGTTGTGTTTTGTGGAAAAGACAAGACTTTATAGCAATCTACTGAATTCTTTAAAGAAACGTTGATATTTTTAAATATTTTAGATCATTTTTGTAATGACGGAAAAATTTTAAAGCATTTTTGCTGAAGAAGGCGATGTATGATGAAAATTTTAGATTGTTTTTGGCTAAGCTTAATGTGTTTTGTAGATTCAAGTCAATTTTGATCATTTTTGGTAGAACCAGTGAAGTTTTATTATATTTTAGTGTCTTTTTGGTGAAACGATAATATTAGAAAGCATTTGGGAGCATTTTTTGAAAGACGGTGACATTTAATATTAAAAATAACATTTTTATGTCAACTGCCACATCAAACAAAATGACACATCAGCTTAATTTAAACCTCCAACTATTGAGAAGGCTCAAGATCATTCACAGAAGGTCATTACAAGAATTTGGAGAAGTGAAATTAAGTAGCTGTTTATGAACAGTTTTGTGAACAGTACCCCAAATCTGATTTTTCAAACTAATTGTTGTATAAATTCAAATTAGTTGTTACACACCAATGTATTTGTCAAATTAGCTATTACAAGCTCATGTATATAAACCTATGCCATGGTAACTAAAAATATAACAACACTTTCTCTTAAAGGAGACTCTTGCTATTCTTAAATTTCAAATATACAATTATAAGTATTCTTATAATTCTTATACTACTTTGTTAGTTCTTACATGATATTAGAGCATATTTGATCTTACATAGTTTAATTATTTTTATCTTCCATTTCTTATTATCATAAAAGCATTCTCATCCCAGAAACTAATCACATTCAATTTGCATGGTCCAAATTAACTACTTTGATCTAAAGTAGCCAAAAATGGATTGTGTGATAGAGGCAAATGGGGTTACTTTCAAAGAGTTTATGGTAATGTTTCCAATATTTGTTTTTTTTTATTAGATTAAGCTATTGCAAATCTTAATCAAGATGAAACGAGTTTTATCGAATATCTTGGGATTACGCAATCGTTGTGGTCAAAACTAAATATTTTGAGGCCTCTTACGAACGATCCGACAATTATTATAATAAAACAAGATTAAGATGAATCTTTTAGTCTACTTGCAGGACTTGATTCTTCATTTTCTCAGTTAATCCATCACATTCTCATAATGAACACCATGCTACATTAAATGATATTTGCATGATGATTCAAAAGGAAAAAAGTTCCTTCTGTCTTATGGGAAACCAAGTGGAAAAATCATTCATAGTTCATATAACACCCCATTTCATACTTATTCAATCAATCATTGTTATATTGTAACACCTTTAACTCGGAGATGCTACTTGCAGGTAACGAACTCTACAGTCACCCTAAGCCTTACTCTCTCTGCATGTATGAATGCGCACATTTTGTTTTTAATTCAACAAACATTGTTAATCATAAATGCATAAATCACTTAATGCAGTAAATTAGGTAATGATATACAGAAACTTTTCAATGTATTACAAAAATTCATAAAATGAAATAAATAATGCAAATTATATATATTTTTTTAATATGCTAAAACTTGAACCATACATGACTCTCAGATGCATGACAGACTCATGTGCCTTAATGACTACAATACACATTCCTTGTTCTCTATTAGTGTCTCATCTGTACTGAATCCTTCCTCTTTCTTTCTAATAACCTAACAATCTTGTAACATTATAATCAAAATTTCATCTAAGCTTAATCACCTATATTCGCCTCATTTCCTTCCTTCATAAATATGATTCTCTAAAAAATAAATTTTAAAATAAAAAGAGTAAGATAAAATCTCAGTAAGTAAACTATACAAATTTTTTATATATCGATGTGATATAGAACACAAATACTCAAACAAATCAATACATTTTCAAACATCAATTTAACACAAGAATTCATTCATATTTCAAACATTTTCAGAATGGATCAGTCAGTTAGTGTCACCTGCGCCTACGGTGACTCGGATTCAGAACGTGATCACGCGTTTAGCATAAAGCAGACTTTCTTATTTCAATTGCACGTTAAACAGAAACGCACATTTGCGAGTTAAACAGAATTCTGAATAGTTTGCAAGTTTCACTTTGTCACGAGACTTGGGCAAGTCAGAATAAATATTTAATTAACAATTACAGCCATAAAATTATTTTAATTCATAAAAAATTACACATCGATATCATTTTCAACAGTCATTTCATAAATTTAATATCCGCATATAAAACTTTCAAAATCTATAACTTTCATATTATTTTCAAACAGATGCTTAGATATCATATTATTTCAAAAGGAGTTAAAATATATACACGATTTACTTACAACAACGGAAGGGTAACTACTCCCACTAATGATCCTCTCACTTAACTTAATCTCTCTCTTGAATTCTGATAATCGGTTATGATTTATTCTACCCGATCTAAGGTGCTTACGTCAACTATTCTTGTGATCAACCAACAATTAAATGATTTCTCGTTAAGACTTAATATAACATATTTATCTAATAAATAAATATATATATATTATACTTGGATTTGCTACATAATAAAACCTCAATATGAATTTCATTATTTATTATATTCATATCTAAATTTTATTATTATTATTATTATTATTATTTTACCCAAGTCACTAACTAACTTTGTTTTAAAACTCATTTTATTTAACATTTTACATTCTACGCTTCTGACAAATGCATATTGTTCAAAATCGGCAATGTATTTTTTATCTAAAATTTTAGCGACACACTTTATTATGAGTCTAGTTTATGCCGTACTTTATAGATTTAGGTTTCGACATCAATAACTTAAGTTAAGCTAAGTTTTTGACACGTGACACATTAAAATAGGGTAAGTCATCTATAGGGCTATCATTTTCAAAAATTTAGTGTAATTTCATTCTTTGCAAAATGAGCTGAATTTTGGATATGTTATGCTCTTAGATATCTAATTTCCATAGAAATTTACGGCGCCACAATTCGATATTAGAAATTCTCTCAGATTTTATTTTTCCGAGGCTTGCTCTAAATTTTCAGCAACCGTCATGCCCTATTTTAGCCATATGATTTTGACACTTTTTGGCCATTAAACCTACGACCTATCACCCATAATTTCTTCATTTTTCTGTCCTCAAAACATCCATATAAGGGCGCACGACAACCGCTTGCATTTTGTCTAGTAGAACAAGTATTTTCACAACACTGAGCACACACAACCCCTGTTGACAGTTTTCACTTCTACAATTTTTACACCATTTCTATGCCAAATTTACCACCCTATTTTAAATAATTATTTAGCCACTACAACTACATATAAACACATGTAAATTACAATCTTTTCTAGCACCTCAACATAACCACAACTTAACCATATTAACACCAAATGGGCTGCCTTACACCATTTCTACTCATAACCATATTTTCACATCCCCATACAATGATTTTCACCATTTTCACTTCATCCACCTTAAATACATCATACGCATGCATGGATAAATAATTTACAGCAATCATACTTGTTCAACCAACTCACAATTTCATTTTATTTTCAAGTTTTAACATAAATTAAATACAATACACAACTAAATTTATAAAATCATTGATAAATGAACACACACACACACACACACACACATATATGTATATTTTTACACTTACCACTTTGTTAAACACCAAGCTTATTCACCTTCTTCTCTCTCTTTCTTTTCTTCCATGGCCAGCCACCACCCTCGCTTCCCTTCCTATTTCCACCCACACATCTCCTTTCTCACCTTGGCCTTGCCAATTGTCTCCTCCCTTGCTCAAGTTCACGGCGAAAATGACCTTCTCCCTTTCTCACGGTTTTTGTTCTCATTCTCCCCTTTTTCCCTTAATGTTTCACTCTCTTAAAGCTTTCTATACTTCATTATGTGAAAGAAAGAAAATGTTCCAAATGGAAACCAACGATATGTGTTAAATATAAATATGTGGGCCTATTTTTCTTTTTTTTTTCTTTTTTTTACTTCCAATCATCTACGTTTGGCAAGCTTCACTTATCTCTATCTTTTGTTTCTTTATTTGTCTAATTTGTGCTAGATAATTATGGAAAATGCTAGAATTTTGTAGACATGAAAAACATAAAATGTGGGCCCGGTCATTTAAAATCTTGAAATCAATTTTTTCTCTTTTGTTTTGCCTTTTTAGTTTCCTTCATTTGCCTTCCACGTATGTTACTTTTTATTTTATTTTATTTTATTGGTGTCTCTTTTAATTGGTCCTAAACAAGTAGAAAAGTCTACAAAAGTAATGGGTAAACATAACACATTTTTGTCTTTTTAACTTTGTTTTCATTGGTCTAAATAAAAGTAATATAATAAATATAATTTAAATACTTAAAACATAAAATGGGCCTACGTATTTAACTTCCTCTTGTTGTCTTTCTTTTTGTCTCCATTCACTTAAAACAAGCAAATATTATATATCTTATTTAATTTTACAAATGGAGAGCTTGGATTTACTTAATCTAATCCAATATACATGTCACCTTATTTTCCACTTATTTTGGTTCTTGTTTATCCTTATCCAAACATCATTTAAATTAACTAATAAGATAACACATGGAGGATTAAAATCATGACAAGTGGAGGCTAGAGATTATGTAGAGAAATTATAAGGAAATAAATTTATTTTGAATTACATGTAATTGACTTAAATTTATTTAATTTAGACTTGGGTTAAATTAATTATATTGGACTTCACTTAGTAACATTTTAGACTTAACTTAGTAATACTATTTGGCCTAAATTATAATAATATAAATATTTTAATATTAACCCCACACTTTTTATATTTATACTTTCTCGCTAACTTTATAGAAATTTTGCGCTTTAATCCCTTGAGTTTTAAAATCCTATCAATCTAGTCCTTGTATCACTTATAAATATCTTGAAAATAAAAGAGAATTAAAATCATGTACTTAGGTGTATATATATATATATATATATTTATGGCATTTTATTACGTAAGTGCCGATTTAACTATATGTGCGTACTAAAATAAATTTTCTCGAATCCTAACTCTTTTGAATTCTTCACTAAAAATGAAATCAAATAAGATTTAATTATGTCGAATTTTGCGGGTTCTACATATATAATGCTATATCATTTCATACAAAGATATTACTATTAAATAATTCTTAAATGTCTACAATTTTTAAATTTCTTATACGTACAAAGAGTTATCTATATAACTAGTTCTCAAACTTATAATTACTCTATTAATTACACATATAATCAAGATTTTCATCTTTACTTAACAAACCTTCTATGCGTCCTTTGTCACTTCTACGTACTATTCTTTGAAAAATAAAATTTTTACAATAAAATGTGAGATATAATCTCAGTAAGTAAACCATGCAAGTTTTTCATATATCGATGTGATACAGAACATAAATACTCAAACAGATCAATATATTTTCAAACCTTTTATATTTCTTTTTTTTTTGTCAAAGCAATCATATTTGCACAATTAGACCAATGAATTTTCAAATTATCAATTAACACAGAAATTCATTCATATTTCAAACATTTTCAGAATGGCTCAATAAGTTAGTGTCACCTGCACCCACGGTGACCCATATTCATAATTTGATCACGTGTTCCGCTTAAAGCAGACATTTTCATTTCAATTATAACAAAAAAGCTCATTGCACGTTAAACACAAACGCACATTTGCGCATTAAACAAAATTCTAAATAGCTCGCAAGTCTCACTTTGTCACAAGACCGGGCCAAATCAGAATAAACATTTAACTAACAACTAGAGCCATAAAATTATTTTCATTCATAATTTACACATTGATATCATTTCATAAACATTTCATAAGTGCGATATTGGCGTATAATATTTGAATTCATAATTTTTCAAAAATCATTTCATAAAATTCATATTGGCATACCAAACAGTAATATACACATTTTCACACAACATCGAATATCGCACAGTTTCAAAAATATTAAAATGTATACACGATCTACTTACAACAACGGGAGGATAACCATTCCCATTAATGATCCTTCTATCTAACTTAATCTTTCTCCCGGATTCTTGTAACCTAATATTACAAATATATAAATCATGTCTTCTACTAATCAATAAATCAATATAAATATTTTGAATGCGATATTTGTGAAATTAATATTTAAAATTCCTTAGTTTTACCCTTATCACTAAGTTTAATTAACTTAGTCTATTATCCGATTTTCAACAACGAATTTCTATTACTAACTTATATTAATTTATATTTCTAACTACTCTAATCTACATAGATTCGTCTAAGTAAACAAATACGATTTTGATTAAAATACTGTAGCAACTGTTTATTCCAGAATTACTGTAGAAAATATTGTTTATGCCGGAATATTATAGTTAAGGCACTATTAATATTGGATTCACTTTAAAAAACAATTACTATACATATCAAAATTACTATAAAAACAGTTACTGTTCAGATCAAAGTTACTGTAGCAATCTTTAACAACACTATGGCAACCTTCAAAATTATTATTCATCCGAGAGCAAAACTCACTAATCTTTTCCCACAAACACCTCAATCAATGCAAATTTAACTTAATATTATATTTCCTACTTTAATTTAACTCAATTTAATCTTTTTTTAATTTAGAATTTAACATAATTTATTTGAATAAATAGTAACTAAATTCTCAATTAATTATAAAAATTTAAAATTCAAGTTTTTATTAGATTATAAAGCTTATCGGTAACTGAAATTGGAAAGAAAATCGCTTGAATTTGGAGTAATTTAGTTTGAATTTGAGAAAGAAAGGGAGACAAAGCTTTTTGTTAAAGAAAACGGAAGCTACTGAAATAAGGAAGAAAGAAAGGGGGATGAAGCTTTCTATTGAAGAAAACGGAGGCTACTAGAATGAGGAAGGAAGAAGGCGAGTTGTGTTATATTGTGAGATATAAAATATCAATTTGGCTCCCTGCTCTTTTTAATATTATAAAAATAACCTAAAACTTTTTTAAACTTTTATTTTAATTCTTTTAAAAAATTTTAAAATAACTTTTATTGTTTTAGAATCTTTACAATTAACTCCAAAATTAATCAAAATACAATTTTCTTAAACTAAAATTTACTTATAATTCAACTTTATAACATTAATTTATAATTAATGAATCTATTATTATAATATGCATTCGTTGATGGTAGTAGCAAATATCATTCTTAATAATTTATACTTCAATTGAGCAACCTCAATAACCAATTCTCATAAAATTGTATAATTTTAAATCATGGATTTATTAACTTACAATTCAATCGTTATATTTAAGCTTAAAGTCTACACGATCTCGATGCTTAAACTTTATTATCATCATCCCTTATTCTAAAGTATAACATCACCACCCCTTATTCTCTGATACAACAGGACTTATAAATAACTTTTACAAAATTCTTTGTATTACATATTGATTAAGGTCAATATAACATACAACATATACGTTATATATATATATATATATATATCTAAGACGTAAATCTAAGATATCTGAGACATTATATTTATAATATAATCCAACTTTATTCTAATTGCTTTGATCCCTTAATATTCGACCATTATCCCATCATAATGTTAAAACATATTTACTACTATATTGAGTAGTTATAGACCATAAAATACGATTAAGGTCAAACTTCTACATCGAGAATTTTTATGCGTCATTCATTACCTTAGTCAATCTCTACTTATAGAATGCATAATATCATACTTAAACTTTCATAATATATAAGTATGATTCCTTGTATACACAAATCTTAATTCTCAAATGGTACTTTCTAATATAGTATTTTTGATATTTTTAAGACAAACTTCTAACCATCTCATTCTTATCAATAAAGAATTGTATATTTTAAATTCAATTATAGTCTATAATATTTACTGTAACAAAATTATTGTTTAACTTAGGAACATCTAATAATAACTTCTCTTAGTCAAATTATTATTAAACTAAGTCATCAAAACTATTTGTTGATACTTTTGTTCTCAATTCACTCAATGTTCTAAAATAACACATATATAAAATATTAAACCTTATAAATTAAATAATTAAATAACATACTTATTATAATATCTCATATTTCTGCCATATAAATGTTAAAATCAGTTACAAACTAATGTATCTATATACTTTATATAAAATCATACAAAGTAATATCGAATTTTAACTATCTCATTAGTTGATCTAAATCTTTTTAAATTTAAACTATGAACATGTATATTTAATAATATCTTAATCATTAAATAAAATCGAATTTCAACACCTTGAGCGATTACTATACCAACTTACATGTCCTTTCAATCTCATTAAAATAACTTTATTAATATAAAAAAATTCAATAAAATAAAACTCGAATTATATTTAGTAACTAAATCTTTCTTCTACTCGTCTCGAATAACTCTTTTGTAGATCATCTTATTCATATAATCAATATTCCTTCACTTATAAACCTACATCAATCCTATCAAGTCTACTATCATAAATCTTTGCATAAAAATTCAATATCATTACACATACTAAAATATTCTCATTAATATACATTTGATATAAATAAATTCTTAATTGAAATCTCTTAAATAACTCACCAAATAATATTCCTTCATAAATTGTCTTTGATATATATATATATATATATATATTTCAACTATGAACTTTGTCTTCCAACTATAATAAAGATAAACATATCTTATACTTATGGAATTTCTTAATCGTATTCCTTAATCATTGAAAATTCATTGAATAAAATAAATGAATATAAATCTTTAACTTAGAAAACTATGTATCCCTCTTCATATATAACATGTCAATAACTGTTTCAAATCTTTGTAAATCTAATTCAATTTAGAATATCAATCTCACACTTTAAAGAAAATTGTCATATTTTTTAAACACCCTTAGTCTTTATCATAAAATAAAATTTTATTACTTTTATGATCTTAAATTTCTTTTACATAATACTTCTCGAATTTTCTCAAAATTCTTCTCATAAAAAAAAAAACTTAAAATGAGCTTCTATCTTGACCTCACATATTTACAGTTTAGGCTTCACTCTCAATTATTGAATTACAATTCTTATAAATCTCATAAAACAAATTCTTCTTGTTTCTTATAAGAATAAATAAGATTTGGACTTTATTCTTAATTACAGACTAAACTCATAAATAGTCTCATATCAAAACCACTTGATAATATATTCCAAGATAATTTATTTCACAAAAATCATAAATTTCCTTTTTAATACTAGCATAAATTCGAAATAATAATTTTAAACCTTTCATTAACATTTTTTAAATCGTAAATAATTACAAAATTATTTGAGAAAGGAGAAATACATTTCATAACCCAATTACAAGCTTCAACATCTTACTTAATCCTTTTATACATTTTACTTGGATTCGTTCACTAATTCTATTTCCATTTGTGTCTCCTACTAACTAAAGAAAAATATTTTTATTCTAAGATCTCACTTCTCGCCTAAGACATGCATCAATATTTTTAAAAGAAATTTTATTATGTTGCCCCCCAAAATAACAAGTCAAATAACAATTTGTTAGAGCACTACCATTGCGAGCAATATCCTTAATCAACTTCTTCTGCAGTCTCATCATTCTTACCATCTTATTTACAATAGAATGTTTCTTCTTTATTGTGGCTTGATTCACTCTCTGGTAATTAAATAAGTTAAGAAACCCTTCACACCCATTTTCTTAGTAATTTTGTAGCCTTAATCACATTAAACAACCTTTGACCTATCACAAATCATCTCTCACTAAAACTAAATTCTGATTAGCTCGAAATGTTAACCTTAGTAAAACGATTCTGTAGGAACCTCAAATTGTTGTTTGAGCACAAAAGCTCCAATTTATCTTCGAACCCTAGTTTTCTTCTTTATTGTTTTTTGGTCCAATATCGATACTAAAGTTATGAAGGAAGGATGGTTATTCACTTAACAACTAAATTTGAAAGAATGGTAAGGGATTTGCTGAAATGTATGAGGAAATCAAAGAGAAAAAGAAAGAGAGAGGTGTTTTAGAGAAAGAGAGGGAAATGAACGAATGGGGAACACTCTTGCGTTGAATCCCCTCTCGAGTATTTATAATAGAAGGCAAAAAGACCAATTTGCCCATCAAATTTCACTCAGATAAGTGTCATGTTGATTCTTTTATACTAGGTATCGATATTTTTAGGTTGGGTATCGATCCATTCCTTAAGAATTTGATTATGAAATTTTCATTGATCTCGAGTATGATACATTTGCCTTTATGTATCGATCCCTTCCTTTCAATAGTCGAAGGTATCGATCTGGTTCAACATGTAAATATTTTTCAACTCTCTTTTTTGCTATGTATCGATACATTTATCAAAAGTATTGATCTGGTCTAACTTGTAATTAATTTCAAACTCTTTGCTGATCATGTTTCGATATATTTGATGAAAGTATCGATCTGGTCTATCTCGTAATTATTTTAGAATTCTTTATTTCGTAAGGTATCGATCCGTTTAGTGGGTGTCGATTTGCATTCTTTGTGTATCAATACACCGGACCCTCGCAAGGGTGCTGTCACTTGACCCCGTTCGTTAATTGGCTATCGAGAATGGGTAAGCTGAAGGGTTTATTATAATAACAATGCTGTTACTTACCCTATCAAAAACTTTTGCTACTATTATCACTTATTTTCTGAGCATCAGGCATTTATTAGTAGTACTGATATGGGATTTGAGCCAAGAACCTAGGAGGAAGACTAAAGAAGCAAGGTCTGATGAGAGGTTATGAACAAAGAAATTCATGCTTTAACAAAAAACTGTACTTGGAAAATAATCAATTTACCAAAGGGTAAGAAAGCTGTCGGATGGGTGTACAAGATAAAATATTAGACAAATAGAACTATTGAAAGAAACAAAGCTAGACTTGTGAGTAAGGGATTCACTCAGACATACGGCGTCGACTACACTGAAATCTTTGCTCCAATTGCTAAGATGAAACTCTATTATAGTTTTTCTCTTCTTGGCAGTAAATCAAGATTGAAAGTTATACCAGATGGATGTCAAAAATGCATTTCTGTAGAGAGAACTTGAGGAAGAAGTCTACATGAAGCCACCTAAAGGTATTGAAGGTAATTATTCAAGCAATCAAGTTTGCAAGTTGAAGAAGGCTATATATAAACTTAAATAATCACCGAGAGCTGGTATGCTAAGCTTAGTCATGCTCTTCTTAATATCAAATTCATAAAGAGTGAGACTGACAATTCTCTTTTTACCTTATAAAGAGAAACTTGTATAACTTGTTTAATTGTTTATATACATGATATAATCATAACTGGAAGTGACTTTAGAAGAAATAGGACAAATTAAGTCACATCTCAAAATAAAATTTGATGTAAAAGACCTCGAAAACTAAAGTACTTTCTTGGAATCGAAATAGCCTACTCAAAGATGGGCTTATTTTTGTCACAAAGTAAGTATACTCTTGATTTTCTTGCAAAAATGGGAAAACTTTGAGCTAAACCGTCAAAAAAAGCCTTCTCGAAAGCAGATACAAGGAGCTTGGGGGAGAATCATTTCAAGATATTACACAATATTACTGGATAGTTGGTAAGTTAATTTACTTAACCATTACTTGTTCTGATAATTCTTTTGCAGTTAATCAAATGAGCCAACACATGCAAACTCTAAAAACAAATCATATGCAAATGGTAGAACAAATTTTGAAGTGCTTGAAAGGCTCCCCTGAAAGCATCATTTGGATAAAGAAGAATGAAAACTTAGACATAATATGTTGAAGATATTAAACATAATGAAGACTTCATTAAAGAATTACATTCGGCCCAAGATGAAGACAACACCAATTATTGACCTTAATTAGTTTTTTTGTCTTATTCTCACTCTAAATAACTCTTCAAAGAAGTCCAAGATAAAGCTCATAAGTTATTTAGCCCAATTAACACAAAATGACCGTTTAAACAGTGCACGTATACATAGTAGCCATTTAAACCGTTTGAACAGTATGTGTAAAAAGTAGCCGTTGAATAGTAACGTTGGTTTTTTGAAATTTGAAAAATAGATGTTAGATACTCTCCTATATAAACCTATAACTTTGTAAAGAAAAGTGTAATGAAAAACTCTTTCATTTTCTTCAAAACTCTCTCATTCTCTCTTCTACACTTGCTTATTTAATTGGTTTTCTTTCTTTTCATCTTAAAACTACTTTATATTCATTTGTTTAACTTGGTATCAGAGCTTGTGTAAGCTCTTGGGGTAATAATTTTTGGCATTTCCCACCTTTGATTGCTTAAAACCTCAATTTTTGAAAAGGGTCGATTTCCTCTGTTAATCATGGTGGCTAGGGATGGAGGTTTAAGCTCAATCAAAAGTGGTGATTATTCTACTGAAACTAATAACTTCATTGGCATCAAAATTACATCCTTTCCTTTGAATGGAAAGAACTTTTCTACATAGAAGAATGCTGCAAAAAGAGGATTGATTGCGAAAAAGATATATGAATATGTGAGTGGAAGATCAAGGAACCAAGTGAGGGTGATGAGAAGTATGAAGAGTGGCTTAATCCAGATACCATGGTGTTCACTTGGATCACCAATTCCATTGATTCTTCCTTGTTTAGTGGCTTCCAAAAGTGTAAAAATTCCAAACATTTGTGGGATACAATCAATTGGAGATTGGGTAGCCAAGAGAACTTGATGAAGATCTATGACCTCAAACAAGATCTTCATAATTTAAGCATAAAGAATGGTGACTTTTTAACCTACACTACTAAAATTAAGCAATGTTGGGATGAAATAGAAAGCTTGAGGTCATATGTTGTAGATCCGAAAGAGATAGAAAAAAGAAGGAATGAGGACTTGGTATGCTCTCTCTTATTCAGCCTTAGGGTTGAATATAATGACCTAAGACTTCAAATCTAGAGAAATAAGGAAATGCCAAGCTTTGATGAGGTGATAAACATGGTGGACAAGGAAATTTTGACAAGAAAGGTGTATGAACCTCCTAGAGCAGAAAGAGGAGCTATGGTGCAAGAAAGAAAAGAGGAAGCAATGATTGCTCAAGGAAACTCAAATTCGAATGCACAAGGTGATAAAAGGCCGCCACCAAAATGTCGAAAATGTGGAAGGTTGGGACACTTTGAAAAATGGTGCAAAACCAAAGAGTGTGGGCATTGTGGAAGGTAAGGTCACACCAATTATAGGTGTTACATTCTTCACTCTCATCTCAAACCGAAGGAAGGAAATGACAAGCCTACCACACAAGAAGCAAAGCATGCGGCTGAGAGCAATCTTCCTCCGTCACTCTTAAATGAGATTGCCAAATTCATCAACAATCACAATGCTAGCAACTCACATTTCCAAGGTATGGTCTCTAACCTTTAATTGAATGTTGAACCATGGATTGTTGATTCGGTTACTAGTAATCACATGTTTAAGAACATGCATAATGCATCTAAAATTGAACCTTTGAGTCATGAAAAATATGTTATTATAGCTAATGGTTTGAATGTACCTATTAAGGGAATAGGCAAATTGAACATATTGTCATCCACTACCAAGGGCTTATACCTTCCTAGCTTTACATCTAATTTTCTTTCTGTTAGTAAGATTACAAAAGACTTGAAATGCAATGCAATGCAATATTCGGCCCTAATAAAGTAATTTTTTTGGATATTCAAATCGGTTGAATGATTGGTGAATGAAGAATAAAAAGATGGACTTTATCTTTTAGAAGGTATAAATAAAGTTTTTAAAGTGGAAGAAGACCAAGAATTAGAGAAAATTTGGTATGCAAGATTAAAACATCCTCCTAGTAACGTTTTGAATCAAATTGTGCCTAATTTTAAATTTCATGAGATCAAGGATTGTAATGCATGTATTCTAGGCAAACAAACTAGATTACCTTTTGTAAATTCTCAATTTGAATGCAAAGATCTCTTTGATTTAGTACATTCGGATTTATGGTCCTTATCTTGTGTTTCTCATAATGACTTCAAATATTTTATTACATTCATAGATCATAAGTCTAAATATACAAGGATTTATTTGATAAGGAATAAAACCAAAGCTGTTAAATGTTTCATTGACTTCAGTACATTGATAAAAAAATCAATTTAAAATGACAATTAAGATCTTGCGAACCAATAATGGTAAATAATATATTAACAATGCTTTTAAAGAATTCTTAGCCTCTAAAAGAATAATACATCAAACTTCATGTCCATGTACTATGGAACAAAATGGAGTGACTGAAAGAAAGAATAGGCACATATTAGACGTGGCTAGGTCTATGATGTTTCATATGAATGTTCCAAAACACTTTTGAAGTGATATAGTGACTTCGGCCATTCACCTTATTAATAAGACACCTTTTAAGTCATTAAAGGGAAAAGCACCAATAGAATTAGCCTATGGTAGGAAACAGATCTTACTTACCTTAGGGTATTTGGTTGCATGTATTATGTACACCTAGCAAGGCATTTAAGAGATAAACTTAGTTATAGAAGTGTGAAATGCATCTTTTTGGGCTATTGCATTAAGACAAAAGGTTGTAAGTGCATTAATCCATTGGCTTATGAAAAGTACATATCAAGAAATGTAACTTTTGTTGAAAACACACTCTACTTTAACAAAGAGAAAATTGAAGATAAGATGATAGATGATCTCTTGCCTAGGACCTTTTCTTTTATGATTATCAATCTCATAAAAACAATGTTGTAGAAAATAACAATCCTTTACCACTTGAGAGTCATAATGAAGAGAATAGTGAGCCAACAACTCATGGAGAGTTAGATGACTCACATAGTAAAGAACAAAATGTTCATGTTACTAATATTGAAGAATCCAATGAGGATGATATGACAAAAGTGTATGACAAAAGTGTACGACAAAAGGTCATTTGGAAGTAGAAATTTACATGCATTTGCCGCAAGAGTACGACAAAAGTGTTTCTCATAATCATGTTTGTAAACTTCGAAAGGCCATTTATGGACTGAAATAATCACCTAGGGCATGATATTCTAAATTATATAATGCATTAACATTAAATGATTTTAAAATGTGCAATTTAGATCATTCTTTATTTGTGAAGTTTAGTGACTTTGGTATTACTATTATATTTGTATATGTTGATGATATTATTGTCTTGGGAGATGATATTCAAGGCATTGAATATGTAAAGGCTTTCTTGGAATTATCTTTTGATATTAAAGATTTGGGTGTTTTAAGGTATTTCCTTGGAATGGAAATAGCATACTCAAATGAGGGACTATCTTTATCACAAATGAAATACACTCTTGATTTGTTAAGTGATGTAGGTAAGCTTGGTGCTAAACTTACACCAACTCCCATGGAGATTCCAAGGAATAGAAGAGAAGACAAAGATAGGAAGGAGGAAGAAAAAGAAGATGAACAGCTTTTGAAGACATTCGGCTGTATCAAAAATTGGTTGGTAAGTTGATATATCTTACGATTACTCGTCCTGATATCTCTCTTTCGGTGTAACAGATTAGTTAATACATGTCCTTTCTGTTAAAGAAGCACATGAAGATGGTAGATTATTGTAACACCCCCTACTCGGAGATGCTACCGACAGGTAACGGACTACACCGTCACCCTAAGCCTCACTCTCTCTACATGTATGAATGCGTACATTTATTTTTTTTTATTCAACAAACATTGTTAATCATAAATTCATAAATCACTTAATACAGTAAATCGGGTAATGAAATACAAAAACTTTTAATGTATTACAAAAATTTATACAATGAAATAAATAATGCAAATGATATATATTTTTATAATATACTAAAAGTTGAACCATACATGACTCTCGGATGCATAACGGACTCATGTGCCCTAATGATTGTAGTACAGACTCCTTGTCCTCTCTCTACATCTCATCTGTACCGAATCATTTCTCTTTCTTTCCATCCGTCTAACAATCTTACCACATTATAATCAAAATTTCTTCTATGCCTAATCACCTGTGTTCGCCTCCTTTCGTCCTGCATAAACACTAATCTCTGAAAAATAAAATTTTAAAGTAAAAGAGTGAGATGAAATCTCAGTAAGTAAACCATGCAAGTTTTTTTTTTCATATATCGATGTGATATAAAATATAAATACTCAAATAGATTAATACATTTTCAAACTTTTCATATTCCTTTCATTTTCAAAGCAATTATATTTGCACAACAAACTGATTAATGAATTCTCAAACTTTTTAATAACACACGAATTCATTCATATTTCAAATATTTTCAGAATGGCCCAGTCAATTAGTGTCACATGCACCCACGGTGACCCAGATTTAGAACGTGATCACGTGTTCCACTTAAAGCGGACATTTTCATATCAATTTCAACAGAAACGTGCACTGAACGTTAAACAGAAATGTGCATTGCACGTTAAACAGAATTCTAAATAGGTTAGAATAAATATTATCTAATGACTAGAGCTATAAAATCATTTTCATTCATAAACATTTACACATTGACATCATTTTCAACAATCATTTCATACATGCAATATCGGCATATCAAGCATTAAAATTCACAATTTTTAGCATAACATTGAATATCGCATGATTTCTGAAAACATTAAAAATGCATGTACGATTTACTTACTTTTGTTTCTATTTTTTCCGAGTGTGTTCCTATTCAATGGTGTGTACTTAAAAATCAAGTTACACTATCTATTTTAGTTACATGCCACTTTTTGCCGCTATATTCCTATGACATCCACATTTTCAAACTCTCACACTTTATTAATTTCCTAAAATAGACTTATTGCCATATTTATGCCATAACATTATTTCATATATGCTTATACATACACATATATATATATATATATGCATATCATACCAATTTTCAGAAAAATACATTTAGCGTAACATTTCCGAATTTGTTAAATGTTGCGATTTCCTACCAATTTATTTTCCAACAAATCCGCATTCTCAAATTCCAAATACTTCCAAATATTTCAAATAAACTCGGCCTACCGAAATTGTCGAGATTCAATTCCACCTCCACAATCCACCATTTTAAATCCTTACCAACTTACACCATTTTCATAAATATGATATACATGTTATACTTGGATTTGCTACATAATAAAACCTCAATATGGTTTTTAACTGTCTATTATATTCACATCTAAATTTTATTTTATTATTATTATTATTTTACTGAAGCCACTAACTAATTTTGTTCTAAAACCCATTTTATTCAACATTTTACATTTTACGCTTCCGATAAATGCATGTTGTTCAAAACCAGCAACGTATTTTTATCTAAACTTTTTAGCAACACACTTTATTATGAGTCTAGTTTATGCTGCACTTTACGGATTTGGGTTTCGACTTCATGACACATTGAAACAGGGTACGTCATCTGCAGAGCTATTATTTTCAAAAATTTACTGCAATATCATTTCTTTGCAAAATGAGCTGAATTTTGGATATGTTGTGCTCCTAGATGTGAAATTTTTATAGAAATTTACGGTGTTTCAATCCGATATCAAAAACTCTCCCAAATTTCATTTTTCCGAACCCTGCTCAGAATTTCTAGCAACCATGATGCCCTGTTTTGGCCATATGGTTTTAACACCTTTCGGCTATTAAACCTATGACCTATCACCCCTAGTTTCTTCATTTTTCTGTCCCCTAAATGCCCATATAGTGCCACATAACAACCGCTCGCATTTCGTCTAGTAGAGCGAGCATTTTCGCAGCAATGCGCACACACAACCCCTGTTGACAGTTTTCACTCCTACAATGTTTACTCCATTTCCATGCCAAATTTACCACCCTATTTTAAATCATTATTTAGCCACTACAACTACATATAAACATACTTATATTACCTTATTTTCCTGCACCTAAGCATCACTCTAACTCAACCATTTCTAATACCAATTGGCTGCCCTAACAATCACAACTCACTGCCGACAAATTTTCGCATCACCGACATCTGTTAATTCTCATTTCAATTCATTTAACTTCAAATACTCACACACACATATCTTTATACCCCTATATAGCATATATATCTCACTACAACTACAATTAAACTTCAATTTATTCATATATTGTAATATAAAATAAACAGAACAACAAAAATTAAATTTCCAAAGACAGAAATACATTCACTTACCCATTTGTTAACCACCAAGCCCTCTTCTCTTTTCTTTCTCTCTTTCTCTATTCTTCACCTTTTTTTCTTTCTTTCTTTTTCTTCTTTTCATCACCTAATTAGCCATGCCACCCTCCCTTCTTCCTTTTCTCTTCCTTTTCCTTCTTCCTTGTCTCTCTCTTGGCCAAATTTCTCCTCTTTTGCTCATGGTTTGGCCTTCACTTTGGCCCCTCCTCTCTTGCACGTTTTTTTTTTTTGCTTCCCTTTTTCTTTTCCTATTTTTTTTTTCTTTCTAAAAACATAAAGGATTATTTAGATATACAAAGAGAGTTAAAAGAAAGAAAAGAAAGCATGCTTTACATTTTTGACCTTTCTTTTCTTTTTTTTCAATTCTTTTGTTTATTTGGTCTTTTTACATTGGTTTTGATTATTTTCCTTGGTCCACATTTTGCTCCCCTTTATGGTCTCAATTTTGCAAACTTAAAACATCACTTATTATATTTTATTTAATTGCTTTACACAT